>BMAO01031870.1:44520-198338 GCA_019973975.1 Trichonephila clavata | reverse complement strand
ATAGAAAATGTACAGAATATGCTAACCAAATTAAATTTTTAAAGACGGAATTAGACAATAGATTTTCTGATTTTAAAAGCTGTGAATTACAATTTGTCTTTTACTTCACCTCTATCTACCATTATAGAAATCGTTGATGAAAACTTACACAAATAAAATTAATTGAAATTCAATATGATTATTTGGTTAAGCAAAAATTGGAATTCCAGATTTCTGTACAAATTTTTTTATCTGTAGATCGGTTTCCTAAAATGATATCGTTTGTTACGCGAGTGGCTATGTTCGGAAGCATTTATGTGAGCAAATATTTTCTTTAGTAAAAAATAATTCAGAAAAATCAAAATTAGACGATTATCAACATTTATCATCAGTTTAAGAATTGAACCAGTTCAATATATTAACCAAATTTGATGACATTATTATTTACATTTATTATAAATATTGTAGATAATAAAGTTTTCTATAACTTCAATTGAAACATTTTTTTATACATCAAACCGTTTCTGAGATAGAGGGCGCTGAACGCGCAGCGCTTAACTATCTACAGCATAATGCAAGGTCAACTGTTAGTCACATGATATAATACGCCGTATAAAGTCTATAAACCTTAAAAATATATATATAGTTACAATCATTCGGCATTTTTTATTAATTATTACATTACATTTATTGATAGTTTTCATTCAGCAAGTATTTATTTTTTTTATAACACTTACATGTTCGCGTAGTTCAAAAAGTTGTTGACATATATATGCTTAAGGTATTTTTTCATTATATTCTCTTATTGTATATACTAATTACATTTAAAGTAATGACAAAAATAAAACAAGTAATTTAAATTATATTTTTATTTAGAAATATCGTTTCCTATAATTATTACAATTTAAATTAGGATGTGTAGAAGTTTCACAAAACTTTTAATAATAAGACGAACAGAATGTTACTTTTCTTTCTTCCTCTTCTTCTTCATTATCTTCGGTCAATTGAAAATTTCCAATTCATTCTCATTATTTTCGTTGTGAAGGTATTTGTCTCCAAATCTAGAAGGACTTCGGAATCACAAGTACAGTCTTCATCGAGATCGCTCTTATATCGTGAAGCATAGAAGCAAGCTTGCCCATTATACTGGCCACAAGCTGAAGAACATTGCAACTCCGATTTCTTACATCCACAGCGTGAACCACGACCATTTTTGCAGTTGCAAAATATTGTATTAATTCATCTGGAGCATACGGTAATACTGTCGTAATCGATTCCAAGAATTCATTCCGCAGAATCCAACCACATCCCACATCCTAAATCATTCCTAACCAAATTTGAACTTGATAATATACACTGCTGATGTGTTGATGAGACTCTGTACTTGTTTGTGGAAGATTGGATAACTACACTGGTTTATTGAGCTTTGTTGACTTGATGAATTGAGTTTAACGAAGATTATCAATACTGTTCTCAGATTTTGGAGCATTATATATCGCCAACAAGACTCTTACTCTATTTTCATGTAATGTATGTAGAGGACAGTTTTCTTTTTGGAATACTTGAGCAAATTGATCCAAATACGAAACATTCTCTAATATTATATTGAAAGTTTTTTTTCTATTTTTTAGAAAATGCAGATTTTGTGTCATAGCCATTGAATGCGTGCAGAAATAAAATGTGCTTTTTACAATGAGGATATTTATCAAAACTTTTGGAAGAGTATTTTTGAGTTTTAACATTCCATTTGCCAACTTTTTTAAAGAAACTTCTTCCTAATGTGCTTGAATACGTCCAATCAAAATGACGACAAATCAATATCTTCTCCTACTATGACGGCAATCCTGTGATGTTTCGATTCTTCAATAGCTGTTACTATGATAAGAACATCTGCATCATCTCTGGCCTGTTTTGTCGTGATATCAACAAATTCTAATTTTCCAACCAACATGTTAATAAAATTTTTTTATTACATCGATTCGACAAAAGTTTCTCTTGGCTAATTGATACGATCAGTGTTTCGTTGAAACAAACTTCATTCGATTTTGATAAAGAAGCAGTTCTTAGCTGTCCCATTGCTTTTATGTTTTTGCTATAGTCCGAGTATCCATCAAATACAACTACAATTTTAGAATCATAATGTTTTTGTAAATATTTTACGTATTTATCTAAAATTATCGAAAAAGTATCGTCTTTACTCCATACGACGCGATGCAGAAGAAACCCACCATCGATAAAGTATGTTACATTATTTTCATCGAAGTCGAAATCGACAGGAGTCATATTGTCATATAATGTCGCTTTCGTGGTTTTTCACATGCCTTAATTATCAAATAAAGGAGATGGATATGTATTTAGTTCATATTGGAGATATTCTTGAACATTACATTCAAACTGTTTGCTTTCAGTTATCCTTTGGAAGAGTAGCAATAGGTCAATTGAAACTCTACAACCATTAATTTTGACAGTTTTGTTGACAATCGAAAGCGGTAAAACCTTATCGGATCGTTTTAACTTTATTTCATTAAATTTTAAACCAGTTATCTTTACCTTTGATTCTAAACCGATTTCATAGGCTTTCTGCCAATTAAGTTGATTATTTCCAACCATTACAGAAGCTAAAGATACCAATTGTTGCGTATTTAGAAAGGGATTATGAAGTGTTAACCATTCAACTAGCTTACTTACATCAGTATTATCTCTTTTGAATCCTTAGCATTAACGTGTTGTTCAGTAGAGTTTAAAGAAATGGTATAAGACTTCACCATCTCCTCGCCAATTGTATTTGTAGCGTACATAGCAAACGCCCATTTACATAAAACACTTTCTTGCGTACTTCGACCGCGAGATACTCCCCCTTCTGTCTTCATAGATTTCATTAGACTTTGTTGGATATCCATATCTGTCCATGTACCAGAATTAAATTTCTCTGTTCGTTTCACGATGAAGAATCCATTTTTAAAGTTCTTAAAAGTTTGTCCATCAATTGTATTTTACAAATCGATCATATCTTGAAGATATAAATGTGCAGACGTCACATACAAAAAATGATCGCTAGCATGAAAATACAGCAACATTCTTTGTACAGTATTAAGATGTTCTTTGAAGAGTCCCAGTCTTTCAGCGCGAATGAAGTCAAGTGCTATTGATACCATTTCTAAATATTGTACTCACAATTGTGCTGTAGGACATTATGAGCTTTTAATCATTCAGTTTATTCTGAAATGGATCAATGAATAAATTTGAGTTACCTACACATTCTTCAACTCCTTCATAGGAAACATTTCGGCAATTGATTTGTTCAGTTAACTCCATTTAACATACAATCTTCAATCTTCATGTCTTCGAAGATCATCATTGATAATACAAGTCGTAATAATGTACATGACTTCTGATACTTCTTAAATAAGCGTGACCATTCAACATTTTATCGACTGAATTTTTTAGCATATATTTTGCTTAGAGCTTCCTTGAATCCACTTCCGTCAATTGTATGTTCTATGGATATAAGAAAGGACGTGAGCATATGAAATCCTCCAAACTTAACAACTATCTTACAAAATTCTGAGTTAGCATCTGATGCAGCAACTATTTCACGAACTTTAGAGAGTTTGATCAAAAGTAATTAAACACGTTTTTTGGCCATGTAACTTGGCAATAATTGCAGCACAATGTAAAGTAGTATAAATTGTGTCTACGTTAATGGCAGGAGGGTCAATAAAAGGAAGAAACATAACCTGAGAAGTAGAAAAATCCTTATTATATTTAGTGAACTGTTCGAGAAAGCCATTCCACCAGGGAACGAGGAAATATTCTACGAACAGATAAGGGTTATTAAAAAGTATACTTGATTAATGAAAACTATTAATAAATGTAATATAATAATTAATAAAAGAGGCTACATCTTTGTAACTATAAATATTTTTAAGGTTTATAGACTTTATACGGCGTATTATATCATGTGACTAACGGTTGACCTTGCGATATGCTAAGCGTTGCACGTGCAGGGCCCTCTATCTCAAAAAAGGTTTGATGTATAAAATAATTTTTCAATTAAAATTATAGAAAACTTTATTCTCTACAATATTTATAATAAATTTTAATAGCATTAAAGCCATTGGAAACAAGATTTTTGCCAAAAACCGAGTTCTTGACCTTTGACCTTAAATATCTTAAGACGCGGACATGAGATTTTATGAGACTTTTGAGACAACATTTAGAGTGAGAAAATAAAGGTCTGTACAAATTTTCAGCTTATTATCTCTCATTCCGCAGTTGACCCTAATTTTTGACTAAGATGACTGGACTACTGTATACATCACGCTTAAGACTGAATTGATGAAGACTGAATTGAAGACTGAATTGATATATATATATAAGTACTTTTAAAAATAATTTTAAAATATTTTTTCCGCATTTAGAAGTTGTTTATAAATGTGTAAGAAATAATCTGTTTATACAGTCAACTTTTTTTTAAAGTAAATTCAACATATTTCAGATATACTGTTTGGTGTTTAGGTAAAAAAAATATTAGCTTTCCAGATATAACGGTAATTTGCAACAAAAATTCATCTCTAATGAAAAATTATTTAAATTTATTTTCTTGGATTTATTATTTTTACCTTTACTTGTATATTAAAAATAAAGGGGAAAACAATTTTTTTTTGTGAATTTCAAGTGAATTTTTTTTATTAAGGATTTTAATCTAAATATCACTCAAACGCACTCTTAATATTACGAGCTATTATCTATTTCAATATTTGCGAGAAAATATTAAGTCATTTCCTCGAGATAAATTTTTACTTTGGTGAAATTTCTGTTTTTTTTACATGGTACAAGAAGTAGGAAATTACTCTTTTGCGTCCCCATATCGATGGTATTTACCAAAAAAAAAAAAAAAAAAAAAAAAACCCGAAAAATCTCTAATTTTAAAACAGTTAAGAGAAACAAGTAGTGAAGGTTGTATCAATGCTATTAGACCTCTTAAACAAGACCTAAAAAATTATTATCGCATTAAAGGCCTTAAATGAAGATACCATCAAAGACAGGAAAAAAAATTGAAATATTTATATCTGTGTTCAATTTTCATTTGGTGTGTTTGATTACCAAAAATTGATGTATTGAGTAAATTTCTTCAAAATCCTAAAGTAAACATCGTGGAATGCACTGAAGGCTTAGATAATCTTAAAAAAATGTTTGGTTTCCCAAAAATCTGATGACTTTAAGATATCTGTCGATTCAGTAAAAACAATTGCTAGAGATTTAGGCATTGATCCCGAATTTTCCATCTCCAAGCTCAAAATAGGTCTATTTATTTGTTTATGAGGGCAAATTACTTCCAACAATTCGCAATATCTTCAACTAATGGACGATTTACCTTATTATCTGAGTGCTATTCGATATTCCGCTTTCTATATGAGTTTTTCAACATTTCTGATGATGCTCTCATGAAGGCCTGAAATGGAATTGAATAATAAGTTACAAGTATAAGAGGAAGGAAGTATTGAGAAATATATAGACGGCATACAACCTTTTAATGAAGTGATATCATTCAAAGATATTTTTCTAGGTAAAACAGCCAATTGAGGTACTAGAAATTATAGTCAAGAATGATCTTCAAATTTTGCTTTAGCAATAAGAATTTGTTAACCTTACCTGTTTCTCTGGCTTCAGGGAAAAGAAGTTTCATTAAATGAAAAATTATTAAAAATTACTCTAGAAATAATTTGACACAAGAAAGACTTTCAGATTTAGCCACCTTCTGTATTGAATCCGAAACCTCAGAAAAAAGTGATTTCACCGAAACTATTGACAAATTTGCTTCTTAGAAAGCCAGAAAAGTTATTTTATATAGTTATTTATTATAAGTAGTATTTGTAGAAGGACTGATTTATATATATTCCAATAAAAATTGGATATATATAAATTAATTGGACAATTGGAATATGTCTATTTTTATTTCAAAGGTAATATTTTCGTTTGTTTTTTTGTTTAATTAGCTTATTTTGTCACTATTACGACATATTAGCTGGTAAAAAAAAGGTTCTGCACTTAAAGAATTAGTATTTACATTTTATTAATGATTTACTTTACTTCAGTTAGATGAGTTTATAGCGACAACGTTAAGTATTATTCAAAATATGAAAAATTCTCTAGAGGGGCGGCAGATTAGGTCTTTGCACGAGGGCGGCCGACACCCTAGGATTAGCCCTCGAAGTTAGTACCAGATAGTAGTTGTTTTTTATCGGCACTTGATAAAAACGCACTTATGTATAATTTTTCAGGCAGCTGTATGTGGAAACTAAACTTGAATTTTACCATTTATACTTTACTATTTAAAAAAATGCCATGAATATAAAAGATAATGTAAATAAATGGATATAACACAAATTTATTTAAAAGGAAAATGCAAAATACAAATTATTTCATTATTTTTTGCAAAATACTTTCTTCTTTTAATTTTGAAAGCAATCACCATTAACTGTTCATCATAGATTTTTTTTTTTGTGTATTACATCTTATGACTTATATATAAATGAACTATCGTGTTAATGATCCTATAAAATGCAGCTGAATTTTTTTTACCTACCTGGAAATTGTTTGCTTAGAAAATAGAGATTTAAATTTGAAATGTACATAACATGTAAAAAGGTTTTAAAAAAGGGACTTTTTACTCCTACAGTAAAATTATTTTATGACTAAACTGTATTTTAAAATGTTCATTATATTTTTAATACTAGTTTTGTTTTATCATTTATAAAATTAGGTTATTATATATATACATTTAATAAAACAATTGTTATCAAATTTTTGAGCAATTGGCAATTTAATTATCGATGTATCTCTCTCTCTATATATATACACATATATAAGTGTGCGTGTATATATGTGTCTTTGAGCAAATTTTCTTTTCACAGAAAATCACAATTTTAAACTTCTATTGCATTCTCTATCTTAAAAGGGGATTAGAGGCTATAAGGCAGGCATTTAAGGATATTAAAAATTTTCCTGCGAGTACATTTCCCTATATTGAGTGCTATGAAAAATTATATCATGATTGTCAGGAAAAAAATTTGGAGTGAAATTTAATGATAATTTAGTTTTAAAAAAAATTGAAAAAGTAGAATTGGGATTTTGAGTTCAAATGAAGAGTTGAATTTTAGATTATTATCCCAATGTAACTGATTTTATGCGTTTTCCTTTTTTAAAAATGATTTAAGTATGGAAAAAAATAAATGAAATAAACAAAAGAACCGTACCTCCCATGGACAATGTTATTTGAAATTTTACACTTCCATTTTGTAAATACATTTTAAAAAGCAATATTTCTGCGTGATTGTGAAAGGGTGTGGTTTTCATTAATGCAATTCCAAACATAATTTTAATTCGTAAATGCAGTGTTCATTTTAGAAACGATTCGAAGAGTCATTCACTCTGTCGGTATTTACGACTTTAATTTCCAACCTATTTGCTTATTTTTTTTCGCATATTATTTTCCGGTTACAGAAATATGACATCGAGTTTTCTTGATCAAATTTGAATTAACGCCAGCCTAGAAACTACATGAGGACTATTAGAGGTGTACCACATAATTTTAAACCTTGTTCAAGAGACGACAGTCAATTTCTTTTGCTGAAATTTAACACCTTAAATCAGGGGTACTCAACCTTTTCCCCCGCTAGGCCACATACATATGGCGGATATTGCATGTCGGCCGCAACATGAGGATTAATGAAAAAAACACCATAAGACTAAGGCAAAATTGGGCACCTAAAATGTGGACAGTTGATCAAAAAATTAAAACTCATTTTCGGCTTTTAATACTATATATATTAATCTCTACCAAACACACATAAAAAATTTTCTTCGTTTTTATACATTTTTTACTGAATTATGGGGTAGTTTCGGTTCCCTTTCATTCATGACCATACAAACAAAACTGCCAAGCCGTTTGATAATTTGATTTTTTTTCCTTTTGATAAAACCTCTCTTATTTTTATTTCAAACATTTATTTATCAAATACAGAATGGCAACAAAGAGGAGTTTTGACTGAATTCCAGACTGAAATCAGTATTATTTGCTTATACTTAAAAATCAGTTTCCCCCATAAAATGTGGTCACTACTCCAGTTCATTCCCTATTTCACTGTTATTTGTTATTACTAGCCGTTAGAGTTTCAAATAGAAAAAAAAAATCTTGCAATTCGCACCCGTACGACATCGACAGCAAATTTGGTCGATTTGATTGCTTGATTGAGAGGATTTCCCGCTAAATTTTTAATACATTGTTCTTAAATAATTAACTTTTTTAGGGCAATGGTCATGACCGGGCCATTCAGAAAAGCCCGGCTGCCCACATGAGGCCCGCGGGCCGCAAGTTGAGTATCGCTGCCTCAAATCAAGTTTGCAATAAAACAAAAATATTTTGTTCAGCATCAATTCCTGACAAGATTAAAAAGTGTGTTTGCCGAAGGGATGAGTCACATGGTAGCCAAGTGTTCATGATAGCGAACTCGTGGCCGGTGTTGCTCCTCTCGTGTCATGGGTTCAAATCTTAGCACTGCTGAAGACACGCTAAGAAGAGGGATTGACAGACGCTAAATCTGTCCAGGTTGAAAGTTCTTATGTTGGCGTGGCATGGAAACTTAGAAAGTGGGATATCAGCTCAGGTGTTGTCTTCGTCTATCAATCAATTGGATTGATTGAGTTCTGAAGCTACTCGAGAACTGGAGGTGAAATGTTCAAGAGGGCCGAGCTCCCCCTGAAAAGCGTGGCCGCGGTAGCCAAGTGGTCTAGGCATCGGATCGTGGCTAGCATGTCATGAGTTCTATCCCAGTACCACTGAAGACCCGCTGTGTAGGGGAGCGATGCACGTAAAATCTGTCGAGAGCTCAAACGTCCTCCCATTGGTGTGGTGTGGTAGTTAGGAGAGGGGGTGCCAGCTCAGGTGTCGTCCGCGTCACTTGACCATGGTTCAGAATTACGTGGACCGTCCCCAAAAGCCTCGTGTACTGACAGAGGACGTTAATATTCACTCTCTCTCTCTCTCCCTCCTGAAAAGCTCAGAGTTACAAATGGACCTCCTGAAAAACAAACACACCCGCACTTAGCCTTTATTGCACAAAAATAGTTTTTTTTTAAACACAAGTACATAAATACAAGTTTATATTGCTTACAAGCAAGTTTTAATAAACCAGAATTACAAAGTGTCAAAATACACAGGCAAGTAAAAAGATGTAAAGCTAAAAAATATAGGGACAAAAATTATATAACCTTCAAATCTGTTTTTATATAAACATGTAGAACGAATATCTCCACCATATATGCACAGTTTTTACAAGAACAGCGATAACAACAAAGATTTAAAAAAAATTGTTTCACAATAATACTAACTAAGATTTAATCATTTATTTAAATGACGCCTCTATTTCCTGCGTTAACACTCCCCCCCCCCTCCCGTCCCTTTTTTACTTTTTTAAATCTATTTCTTTTTAAAAAGGAATCACATTTTCCGGAAAGAAAATGACTCATTTTTTATATTTTCCTTCCCTTTTCATTAGATATACTTTACAGCAGTAAAGCGATCCAATCTTATCTGAAGAATTTGGTCACAGATTGAAGAAGCTATCCTAATACATGATTTTAATTCAGAATATATGGAGGATTTAAAATAATAAAAAAAGAAAGAGGGTTATAAAATGTTTTAGCATATTCTTTAGTAATAAGACATGAGAACACGTACTGGTCAGAGTCTCCTACAGAGCAACAAATTGGGGGTAATTTTTAATTTTAAGTGATGTAAATACGAAATAAACGAGCCACAATTGGTTTGGAATTGTGTAACGTAACTTGAATGGGGATTGATAATAGTGTTCGGTTTGGTAAGATTTGACCCGAAAGCCAGCATTAGAGTTTAACTACCAAATCTTTTACCATCAATTTATTTTTAAGGATTTTAATGACGTTGGAGCGAGGGGTCTACCTCTGGGAGTTACAACACCCACCTCTACGCCATTAATAGTAGCGATCTTGGCATAATAGACTGCGATATCATTAAAAAAATTATTCTGTGTCTTAACTCAGAAAATGTAAAATTCACGATAAATCGAAAGCTTCTTTTTTAGGGAATTAAGAAACATAGATCTATTATATATATATATATTAGGAGTTTTAAGAAACAAAATTGATGATAATTGGAGTAAATATTAAAATTTTAACGTTGTTGGCTATAGCTCATATAGGGCGGGGAATCCGTTAGAAAGCAGAGGTTTCCAAACTTTTTTGTCTCATAAACCCCTTGACATGTTTTTCGGTATCGGGTAGACCCCCGTTTATCTAATATCGAATTTTTGCACATTTATCAACATAATTTCTTTTTGACAGCTGATACAACTATTTACTTTAAAAGAATTAAATTTCTAATTGTAGTGAAGTATAGCGTTTAAAACTTAAGAAGCACATATTAATGAATTGAATTAAAATTAAAATAAAACCTAAAATAACTGAACAACAAACAAATACTTTTAATGAGAGGGATAAATCTGGTGCTTCAATAACAAATTTTCAACATTTAATATCAATCTAGTTTTCCTTTGTTAGTAGAACCATAAATTTCCTTTGTTAGTAAGAGTCCAGTTTTTTCTTTTTCTTTCTGTTTTCGTTTTTGAGATTGGCAAACTTACTGGAAGTCCCACTCACTAGGAAAACCAATAAACTAATAATTTTTTCTCTCGATATTCCATAATTCGCGACCAATAACAAGTCTTTTAAAGCTAAAATTGCTGACATTCGTTTCTAAACTTTATTTTAAGATTTTCGTTAGAGCCTATTCTGATCAGCTCCTATTGTAAATACGATTTTTTTTTCAATGTAACTGTATGAATTCATTGTCTATACTGTGGTTATTACTATAAAAAAAGCAATCTCAAACCTAGTTTCAAAATCTGAGTAAAAGGCATTTAAATGTTGAACGTAGGTTCAAATGTCCTGACAGATTGTCCGTGACAAATTGAGAAAATTCGCGACGCTTAAGCTACTTCCTTAGCTTAATTCTGGAAAGAAATACTGAAATGGTCCTTGTCTGATAAAATGGATGCTGTCACTTAAGATCCACAAATTAACCTTACTAAATTTAGTAAATAAATCAGTTCAATTGATAAACTAGATCAAATTGTTCCAAATTTCCACCAGATCAAATTGTTTTTTAAAGATTAAAGTCACGATTAGGTTTAATGAGAGCCACTATCATAGACCCCCATTTACATCTCATGGACCCCCAAATTATTTTTTCGCTGGCGTGGACCCCTTGCAGGTCGTCATAGACCCCTGGGGGTCTATATAGACCACTTTGGGAATCACTGCGTTAGAGCATAAGTTCTCAACGTGGGCGATAACGCCCTCTTGTGGGCGTTTGAGGCTTTCAGGGGCAGTAAAAGACCCAGAAAAAATTAGGGGGCATTGAGATGGCACAGAGGGGCTTGGGAAAAGATGAACCAAATATAGTCTAAAAAAGACTAAAAAACATGTTGATTATGTACTAACAAAAGTAAATTTTAATACTGTTTTTACCTTATGTTGATTGCATGTATTTAAATCATTTCTGTATCACACATGTAACAAAATTCACATATTTCCGTAGTTCGGGAAATGGATGAAAAACTTAAAGATTACATTACATTCAGACCTAAATTAAATTAAATGATATAGGGCCTTTTAATTTATGTAGTGCACGTGTTGCCTTTGTCTGTGAGCAGCAGGAAAAATGTTTCGTTTTAATTACGGATATTATATATATATCCAAGAAACTTAATTAAATGCTAACCAGGAATTAACGTGTGATTCTTTAAAGGCTTAAGCGGTCAATTTATATTTATTTTGAAAACAATAGTTTATTATGAATTACTTCGTATCATCAAAATCCCTGCCTGTCTTTATAACAGTAAGCTAAAACTTTTATTCCACTATTTTAAATGAAGAAGAAATTCAGTAGCATTTCAATTTCCCAACAATATCCTAATTATGACTAAAATATATAATATTACTAATTTAAATATATTTGTGGCAATATCTATTTCAGATTTGCAAGTAAAAAAATTGGAGCTTTAGAAAAAAATTAAATTAAAAAATATGTTCTATTAGTAATAGAATATTTTTTAAAAATGTAACTCTTGTTTTCATACCATGTATCATGTACACTCTTATTTCTCTAGAGTAGGAGGGGGCGGAATCAAAATATTCACTAGATAAGGGGGTGGTATCGAAATATTTGCTAGAAAAGGGGGTGCCAGTTCAAAAAATGTTGTGAGCCTATGCATTAGAGCAGGGGTGGGCAGACTTTTCCAGGGTGCGGGCTACTTCTAATTTTTTTCAAGAAGTCGCGGTCCACCGAGTGTCAGTGGCGCACACAAGGGTGGGGGAGGGGTCCAAGGGTCGGACCCTCCCCTCAACCCTTCATGTTTTTCCGATTCATTATAGCCCCATTCATTATAGCATGTAAAATGTAATTGTTAATTGATGTTAGTAATTTTTTTATTTATTAATGTTAATTATTTATTCAGTAATTCATTTTTTGCTATTTTTGTTCCCGACAATCGATAAAATCAAAAAAATATGTTTGGCTGCGTATTGGGGTATGATGCTAGACTTTCAACTCTCGACCCCCTTCCCCTTAAAAATTCTGTTATACGCTATTGCTTAATGTCGTAGGTGTGGTGAGGTGAGGAAAAGGTTATTATTATAACTTAATAATATAAGTACGGAATATGTAGCTATATATATTCAGAACTAAAATAAAAAACAAAACTTTTAAAACTGCGTTTAAAGCAAAACGCAAGAAATAAACTTAATAATAATAGCCCCAAATATAATTATATCAAATGATACATTAATTATGAAACAATACAAAATATATTAAAAAAATAAAACATTTTTATCTAAAGTTAGTTTTTTTTGTTAAAGTCAGTAGAAGGCTCAGTCTGCGTACTGTCAGCCAATCTTGAATTTTTCGTATATAAATACTAACTGGTAAAATTTTTAGGCGGTCACCTCAAAATGTCTTGATGGTCCACCGGTCGATCGCGATCGACGTAATGCTCACCCCGGCGTTAGAGGATATCTCTGCCTGAAAGACAGTATCGTAGGGTTTTAATTTGAAGGTATAAATTTTATAACGCTTTAAGACCCAACCTGCATGATCGTGTGGGTTAAATATTCTTATACGTTTTTACGTTTGGAATAGTCGTATGTAAGAAAAGTTCGAGAATCGAACGATTGAGTGGGTTTGCAGAAATGTAAAGTATCACTTTTTATCAACAGACGGTGATTGTAGTCCATGTTTTACTTTCAGCCCGCAAATATAGCTTTATTTCCAAATACAACGAAAACACGTCTTCTTATCTGTCGTAAAAAGATAATTATCAATATATTTATAATTGCTTAGATTCACATTTTTTGTCTTAATGTTTAAGTAATTATAAAATCGTAAACATATTAATTATATTCTATTAATGTTGCTTGTAGCACTCAGAATTTCGTTACCGCATGATCGTGCGACTTGGATGTTACTTGAGTCACTGCAGCTGTAAAGGTAAGAGATGTGAGTGTGAGTTTTCTTTTCTGTTTCAATAATTTTGATGGAAGGCTAAATAAAAACGAAATATATATTGTTACATAATTAATTCAATATTTTTGGGGGGTTGACATCGACGAGTCCCTTTTTTCTTTTACTCGCTCTTTTTATCAATTAGTTTTCTCTTTCATACATTTGTTAAAGGGTATAGCATTTTCATCCTCTACACCAAAGGTTCCCAAACTTTTTTGTCTCATAGACCCCTTGCCATGTTTTTCGATTTCGGGTAGACCCCTGCTTACCTAATATTGATTTTTTGCAAATTTATCAACTTAAATGTCTCTTTTTGACAGCTAATACTACTGCTTACTTTAAAAGAATTAAATTCCTAAATGTGAATTAAATTTTTAAAAAAATTAATTAATTTAATACATAAAGTAACTGATCAACAAAAAAACAAATGTTTATACTGAGAGGGATGAATCTGGTGCTTCAATAAAAAAATTTCAATATTTAATTTCAATCTAGTCAAATTTAACCCTAAACCTCCTTTGTTAGTAAGTGTCTAGTCCCCCCCCCTTCTTTTTTGTTTTTGAGATTGACAAACTCACTGAAACTCCGTCTCACTAGAAAAAACAATTAAGAAATTTCTCACGATATTCCATAATTCGCGACAAATAACAGGAATGTCTTTTTAAAGAGAAAATTGCTGAATTCCATTTCTAAACTTTATTTTAAGATCGTTAGGGCCTATTCTGATCAGTTCCTATTGTAATATGACATTTTTTTTTTCCAATTCGACTATATGAATTCATTGTCTACTCTTTGGTATTACTATAAAAAAGCAATCTCAAACCTAGTTTCAAAATCTGAGTAAAGAGCATTCAACTATTGAACGTAGTTTAAAATGTCTGGAAATAAATGCTGAAATGTTCCTTGCCTTAACAAAATTTATGCTATCACCTAGTAACCACAAATTAACCTCACTAAACTTAGTAACTAAATCAGTTAAATTGGTAAAATCTGCTTTCTACTAGATCAAAATTTTTTTTTTAAAGATTAAAGTCACGATCTGATTTAATAAGAGCCACTATTATATACCCCCATTTACACCTCATGGACTCCCAAATTATTTTTTCTCTGAAGTGGACCCCTTGCAGGTCGTCATAGACCACTTTGGGAACCCCTGCTCTACACAGATTTCAGCATTCATATGTCTTCCCTTCTCCCAAAAACAACTTGGGTTTGCCGGAGAGTGTTGGTAAGGTAAGTTTAAATTATAAAATTTTTTTTTTTTAAATAATAAAATTTTTTGATACATTTTATTATTTTTCAGGGAACACTCTGCTAACTTTTAACCAAAAACTTTTTCAGCTGTCTAAAAGAAAAAGAATTCTCACATAAGAAGAAATTTTGCAATTGATGAATGAATCAGATTCTGAACTTAGTGATCTTTTGGATGATATGACTATGCTACGAACAAAACATATGAACTACGTATATTGGAAGGAGAATCAAGTTCACAGATGAGAGCGATGAAGAAAAACATAGAAATATTTGTTATGGGAATACAATTTTGAATCACCCTTTATCATCAATGTCTCTTGAACCCGTTCATTTCATTGCTTTAGCTATAGAAATTTTTTAGTTTCAGTACAAACAAGATACACTGTCAAAAATAATTTCTCCAAAAAAATCAAAATGGATCTCTTAAAATTTAAGTTAGAGATAACTGAAGTATAGCAGCATCTCCACCTACTAACAAAAATATTTTAACTGATGATGAAGATGACAATATTGTAATTCCTCCCGCAATTATAATACGCCTACTAAAATACCATGCCAGTATAAGCCAAAAGGCATGACATGTATAGCTATTTTGATGTGCTCTTGACATTTCAAGGCCTCACAAGTACAGTTTTGAAAACTGCAAAAGCAGTTCGAAAACATGTAGCGAAAAATGCAATGTTTATTTATACTTGTCGAAAACAAAGCATGCTTTAAAGATTTTCACAGTAAATAAATAATGAGTCAATAAAATGATTAGATGTACATCAATAATTTCCTTATTTGTAACAATTTTAGTTGAAATTGTTTTTTCTATCAGCTTAGAGCTAAAAAATGTATAACTCATAAAATTTCGTCGGTGACGGTTTTACAAATAAAGATCAATCGTGCGGGTACCGTCTATGTTTCGGGAAAGATAGGGGAGAAATTTTTTTTATTATTTCTTCAGTATTATTTAGGTCAATATAGTGTTTATATGCAGAATTTAATATTTAAAGAAAAAAATATTTCGTGTCTTAAAAGGAAAAAGCGAACCTATATTTGACTCCTATTTTGGATCTGGCCTACTTTTAGTGAAGGATCTCGTAATTTTGGATCACGATCAGGAAACAGGAATGGTACTTTATCTAGCACCGCACTTCCCGAGATTCCACACTGCTCCAACAGGAGGACTTTATGCTTCAACAGATTTAACGTGCCACAGCGAGCAGCGACGAACAATACTACTTTAGAATTAATGTTCTTTTTGTGTGTGAAACATTTTCCAGAATTCAATATAGCAAATCGAAATTCAAAAAATACCAGCAAAAGCATTTCTAAATTTTAAATCGGAGAAAAATAATCAGTTTTCAAAATATTTATAATTAATAGTAATTAGAAATCAGGATATAAATAGATTATCTTTTTTCAAACAAAATGCTTCAGAAAAAAATCACCAAAAAACTGTTTTCTATCTATTTTTAACATATATCTACGTGTCATATGCGACATCCATAACAGCTTTACTCTTCTCACAATGTAGCTTTAATATGAATTCTCAGGTACGTAGAAGAGAGATATGCAAGTAGAATATATTACCATGTTTTTCTTTTAGAAAAAACCCTTTTGGCAGTTCTTTATTAGAAACTACATCGTTGTTGAGATCCTCTTAAGAAAAAAATAATTAGCAATGCTTTTGATTTTCTTACTGTTTAGAACAGCAACTTATGGCACGCGTACTGATAAACGGTTCTCGAAACATATTTTTGGTTGTAGGTAAAGCAAATGATAAATAAAACTATTCTTTATATTTTATTCTTTTCATTTAGAAAATATTAGCTATGAATAAATTTTTTCCCTTTAATAAATATGTTTTTTCTAAGTTATTTAAGATACATTATATATAGCTTTTTTTTTCTATATTTTTTTTTTTCTTAGGAAAAAATTATACGGAAAGAGATGAACGAGATACAATTTCAAATACAACTAAAAACCACCTTCTTTTGCAGTTTTTATCAACTTTTCAGTACCTTGTTGAGAATTCAAAAATTGATTGAATACATTTTTTTTCAAAACTTTTTTTCTTTTTTCTACATTGGTATTGATTCATCTGTATGAATTAGTTTCGCGAAACAACGAATAATTCACTTGATTCTTTAATTCATCTAGTAACAGTTTTTGGTCGATTTTTAGCTGTAAAAAGTTTTTTTTCCCTATTTTTTTTTATTCTTAATTTGCTGAAAAATTATATTGTTTAGTTTTTAAACTTCAAAAAATGTTTATATATATATATATATATGAGCTAATGGATTTGATTACCTGCAATTTGTTAGACATTTTATAATTATGAAATTAAAAAGGAAAATTAAAGCAATAAAATCCGCACGTTTTATAATGTTCGTGTCAACATTGATAATTTATTACTTGTTATATGAAAAGTCAAAATTCATTCATTCTCATAAAAATGTGTGTTTGTATTAGAAGAAATTCAAAACTTAACTCCTCAGGTGTTGTACGCGCCGGCTTGCGATAATTTTATGTAATATGTGGCACATTGATTTTAACATATATGAGAGAATGAGAGAAACATGTGTGGTGTGTGTGTGTGAAGGTTGGTTCTAACTGACGAGATTTAAAAAATCGAATTTTTGAAGAGTCAACAAATATATTTTATATGCTTTCCAAGATATATAGCAGAAAAATCTAACAGACAGAAACTAGAGAACAAGTCGCCACACACTTAAGTATAATACACTGAGAGGTCGTATTGAGACAGGACTGGCGTGGGAAAACAACTGGAAAAAAATTGTTTTGTCTTCCTTCAGAGAAACTCGCTTAACTGCTTTTCTTCCCTATCATTGGAAAAGATGCTCTTTTCTCTTTTTATGCTCCGTTTTGGCTTCTATTGTTTAGCAGACGCCAAGCCAAATATATATAAAACTTTTTACTAACGATTTCATTACTTTAAACAGATTTGCTGTAATCAAAATATCCCCCTTTCTCTTTCGGTTGCTTAAGGTATCTACCCTAAAATTGTGAATTTTGTCAAAAATTGACAATTTGTTTTTATAATTTATTTTATGGACCATCTTATTAGCTTTATAAAAATACCAAGTTTATTATTTTCCGTTCACTAGAACAAAAACTACAAGTGTTTTAGTAAAAGCAGATGCCATTACTTTACGCAAGATGCTACGCTTTTAAAACGCAACTTTACAAGAAATGTGTGTCGGTTTTTTTTTTTTTTTTTTTTTTTGAAAATGCTCAAACAGGGACAGCGATTGCTAAAAAAGTTTTTTAAACAATTAACTGAAATTTTTTGTGTATGTTCTGTATAATAGTAGAAGTGTTTTAACCTTCAGATTTAGCAATCACTGTTTTATTACAAAATTTACAGTCATTTATGTTAATATAATCACTGTTTTTTTCCCAGCAATTTTATAAAGTTCTCTCTAGATTTTGTAAAAATTAAAATATCTCTTATCCTGAAGGTCATTTAAAAATAAATAACATGGCAACACATCAGAATTTAAAAATTGAGAATTTGTTCATAAACTTTTGGTACAGAATGGGCCCATTTGTTTTGTTTTTTTTGAAAATTGTTACCCATTTATTCCCATTATAGTAATAATAATTTCTTTTTATCTTCTTAATTTTAACATATTTGTCTTAAAATGTACTAAACAAATCTAAAAACCACACGCACACACACACAAATCCCCATATCTCCATTTTCTTAAAAAAAGTTGTCGCAAGTAGTCGGATACCTTAAACATGAAACGGTTACAAAAAATGTTCCATTTTCTTGTTTAGCAACTACATGAAAATTATGGCTCTATTCAACAGATTAATAATTTTCAAAACTCAATTTCGATTAAAAGAATGACGCTTACGAACATAGGATAGCCCATGTTAAATTACAAGTTTGACAGACCTCGTAATTTTGAGCCCCGGTCAAGTAACGAGGACGGCTTAAGCTGGTACCCTATCCTTCTGACATCCACATCACGCCAATGAGAGGGCTTCGAGCTTGGATAGATTTAAAGTGCATCAGTCCCTCTCCACGGCGAGTCTTCAAAAGCATCAAGGCTCGAGCTCACGACTCGCTAGCCACGAAATCGTGATCAAGATCACTGGACTAATTGCTACTTTTATTTGCTTTATTAACGTCTGTATTGAATAGACTTAATCTTTCGCATCAATACAAGCTTTTCCTTTAGATTTAGTAATTTGGATATGATTAAAATGATGCAATTATTTAAATAAATATTTTATGATGAATTTTAGCATACAGGAGCATGAAATACATAGTAGAGGGGGGGGGGAGACCGATTTCATAAAATGTCTGTACTATAATCACAAAAAGAGAAGAAACTTAAATATTAAGTGAATGTTGACAATGAATGTATTTAAAAATATTTAGGCACAAAACTTGAAAAGATGAAGTAATTTTTTAATAATATTAAGTGTTAATCACAGGAGTTAAATTATCTGGATTTTTTTTAAATATGTTCTATAAAATTGGTAATATTCAATGGGAGTTTTTTGAATAAATAAATAAAAGAATGTTCTATTGAATTAAAAACGAGCGAATACAAAACGAATACAAAACGAACACAAAATGTAAATCTGGGGATTATTTAATATAAACATTCAGCCAAGGAAAGGAAAAGGAAACCGAGTTTTCCTCTTTACTAAATATTCTTGTCTTCAGAAAAATTCTTAAAAATTTTTTTTACGGTTCTAAAATAATAAAAAAGAAAATATTTCACCATCCGCGAAATGACTCACATAATATATAACTTAAAATCAACCTCCCTCCCCTCCTCTCATCCCCAAATTATCAGAAGGAAACTAAACAATGGCCTGAGCTCAAGATCTGGAGTAATAAAAAAAAACGTATGCGGAAGAAAAAAACAAATACGTAGATTCCAATAAATATTTTCTTGAAAATTAAAAAATAAATCAAAGATTTGCAAAATCCGAGAACTTGTGTAATTGTGTGTGATTGTTCTAATTTCCTAGAATTTTCTTACGAAATACCTTTCAGAAAAATGTGGCAACCCTGCTTCCACACGTGCCGAGCAGAAAATCGATAGACGAATGCTCATGCCCAGTACTTGTTGATCCTGGTATCTGGGCTAGTAATAGTTATATTCGGTTTTCTGTTTCTGCGCAACGCATCTGAGCAGAAAGACGCAACAAATAGTAAAAAAAAAAGACAAAAGATAGAGTTAAGAAATCTTGGTTCTCGGAAGGAGATCTTTAGTACATTTGTCAAATCTAAACTTCGACATTTATTGCAGCCTTAAATCATTTTATTTGTTGAACATTTGAAAAAAAAATCTGTTTTAAACTGTTTATCGGTGAAATAAAACAGCATCGATGAAACTGAAATATAAAAAAGTGTCTTGTGAACATATTTACAATATATTGTCACTGCAGGTCTTTATACGTTTTTAGCTCATCAGTTCCACGGAAAAAAATTATTCCAGCTCAGTGATACCCAACCTTTTTATCGCCGCGGACCGGTCAATGTTTGATAATTGGGGGGGGGGGGGGAGCTGATTGTTTATATTCTAGATTGTTTTGATTTAATAATTTTAATTTAATTGTAATTAAATATGCTTTCAGTTTCATTAAAAAATGAATATAGAGTGATTTAACATGGAATATGAAATGATTTATACGTAAAGTTACACAAACCATTTCATCCACGGACCGGTACTGACCCGGGGGTTAGGGAAAACTGTTCGAATCCCTTTTATTTATTTATGGCCAATCGCTCTTCGTTTTGGTTTCATTTTACATTTATTTACTCACAAAAAATTACTCAAAGTATAAAAATAACTTCTGAAAGATTTTAAATTCGTTTAACGTTTTACTTAACTCTTAACTCTTCATTTTTTTTTTTTTTAAAAAAAAAAAGATTGAGAAAATGAAACGTGACATGTTATTTGACCCCCCCCCCTCTTTTACCTGAACTGCTAACTAAACCGATCATTAGTTAAGTAGGGGTCATTTATGAGGGCTTTTTAGTAATTATTATCAAATTATTATTATGTGTGTTTATGTCGCAGTAGTCAGAATTAGAAGTGAAAAATAAAAAAAAAAATTTCCAGGTAATTTTAAATGCTCTGATATGTACAAAACCTGTAAGAAATAAGCAGAATTATAAAGATAGAATAAAAGAAACTATTGAGTGAATATCAAAGCTACACGAGAAAACTATTGAGATATTAAATAGAAGAGCTTATATACCCGTTCAAGGGTAGTGTTGGATACAGATTGGTTAAACAATAGTTTCTTAGCTGCATTCATAATTGCTTTTTTAGTCGCGAACTCCTGGCCGAGGTTGTTTCTGTCAAATCCTGGTCCATCAAGACCCACCGTGTAGGGGGATGTACGTTAAATCTGTTGAAGATGAATGTCCTCATGTTGGCGTGGTGTGGAAATTTGGAGAGTGGGATGTCAGGTCAGGTGTCACTTGGCAGGGTTCAAAATTACGTGGTCCATCACCAGTTGCTTTAATGGTGTTGTAAACGGCTTTAATAAAAAAAAAAATCGTTCAGTACACAGTTAAAAAATTAATAAAATTATCTTGTTAAATTTAAAATATAACGCTTCAAATTTATCTTTAATCACTGGATAAAAATAGCTATTTCAGACTGATTATCTTTTAAAAATCTAACATTTAAAATTAAGCTTTTTTAAATACGATATATATAATCTGTCGCCAACGACAACGAGAAAGGGATAAATTATTTTGCTCAACCAAACATTAAGCGATTTTTTTATTGATTAGAATATATGCAAATGTGGGTTGATTGATTGCTTATTAACGACATACTTTGAAGCTACACAAGGGCTATTGGTGACGCACCTCGTGATTTCGAACCTCGGTCAAGACATGATGGTCACTCTCCAGAACTATTTTCGAACTCGAAAGATTTAACGATTTCACTCTACACCTGTGGCGTACACAAAATTTTTTTAAGGCCTGGAGGAGGGGGGCAGTAGCATAAAGTACACCCCCACATTGTGGGAGGGGGCAGGATTTAGGGGGCCTAAAGCCTGACTGACGCCAAGTACTACCCTTTGTAAGATCCGGTTTGAGGTACAAGATCTGACTTTGCAGGTGGGCTCAAATATTCTCCTTTACGCCACTGGGGGGGGGGGAGTTCAGGGTCGAAAGTCCCTCATTCTCAAGACGCCGCTAATAATATTCTGTTGAATTTGTCGATTTTAGGAACAAAAAAAAAAAAAAACCCAAAAAAGTAAATTATTTAATTAATAATTAACATTAATTAATGAAATCAATTGGTAGTAACAAATTCTCTATAAAATTTTACGTACTATGTACATAGGATTATCATCAATCGAAAAAAAAAATCAAGGGCTATGGGGGTTCCAGACCCGTAGATACCCTTGTGTGCGCCAGTACTCTGCTCGATGGGTCTTCAGTGGCATTATGATTCGACCTCTGTATTTTACATAGTTTTTGTATATTATTTCTTATATGTTGTGTCATAATTGTAAACGTTTTCCTCCATCTTCGACTGCTTTTAAAAAATCCAGAAGTGTTCGAAACGGGATTAAAAGGGGTTAAAGTGTATAGTTTTCTCATATAGAGACTCTTTGTGTTATAAATATATAGTAATATTTCTTATATAGAATTACTTAAAAGTAGTATATTTAAAGCACCGTCCTGACAACTTTTGATAAAAGATAAATAGTATATAAATACCGAAAATTGTCAACAACAAAAAACAACAAAATTGTCAGAAAATACGAAGCAAGAAATTAGCAAGGAAAAAGAGTAAGAGAGTTAAGAGAAAATCTCTTTCGAATCAAAACTGGCAAGGTAAAAACTAAAGGAGGAGGCGCTCTGGAAATAGTAGGGGGTGACGTAACAATTTGAAGTGCCTAGGGCACCAGGGAAGTTAAAAACGGCCCTGGGGGGGGGAAGTAATATGCCGTGCTCAGAGTGTATCAGGGACTTAAGAAACGGGGAAAGTAAAGGAAAAAAGCCTATTTAAATCTGAGATATTTTTTTGCTATTTAAAAAGACGTAAACCACAGAGATATCGAGGGTCTCAGTAAAGTGATAATTTTGTTTACGAAAATACAGGGGAACACGTGATGATCTGCGTTACTAACAGATTATCAAAGACAATCAACGTTAGTTTTTAATTTAAATCTGTATAAATAGTCTGAGCTAACTAGTTAAAATTGAACAAGTTAAAAATTGAATAATGTGCGTAAAATAAGGGTTAACTTTTATATTAGGTGTTGTTAAGTACTTTTTTGACCAAAAGAACAGTGTTAGAACTAGTCCAAAAACTCGCCCGGTCTTCAAGAAATCCATATTTTAAGGACTCCTAGTTTTTATTTTTGTAAAATTTTGTGACGTAGGGGTAAAGGGGGAATTAAAAGGAGTAATTTGTGATTTAAGAAAAAAAATAGTTGGAAATGCTATTTTCAGTTAAATGAAGTAAAATACACATTTAGCAAAATAGAAACGAGGGATTCTAGCTTCTTTAATTTTCAGAACTGATATCGAAGAGAGGGAACCCAATGCCCCTTCCTGTACGCCACTATTCATAGCCAATTGATAATATTAAAATTTTCTCTAAACTGTACATTTTTTTTCCAGTTTAATAGAAAAAAATGCCTTTGTCTAAAGTAAAGGGCTTTTTCTCAAATTAAGTAAAGAAAATATATTCAGAAAAATGTGTGTTTTTTGTTGCGGCAAATTCATGCATTTTGTCCGATTTCAGAAGGAAAAAAAAATTTAAATGGTTTAAGCCATTATACGAACGAACTTACATATTTTATGTGTTTTCGAAAATGAGCCTGAATTTACATGTGTGTACATATCTCTCTGTGTGTGACATGTCCTTATAAAAAATATACGTATGTATGCGCTGAAGCGTATACAGATCTCTTTTAGGGGGGGGGGATATATTCTAAGAAACACGTTGACGAAACCACTGAGGTGTAATCTCTACGATAAAAATTAAAAATCTGTTGGTCTATTGGGGCAGAGGAAGGACCCCTCAAACCCCTTCCTTATGTACGCTACTGTCTACGTCAGGGGTGGGCATTACGTCGATCGCGATCGACCCGTGGACCGCCAAGACATTTTGCGGTGACCGCCTGAAAATTTTACTAGTTAGTAATTATATACGGATAATTCAAGTTTGGCTGATAGAAAGCACAGACTAAGCATTCTACTGACTATAACTACAAAAACTAACTTTAGATAAAAATGTTTTATTTTTTAATGTATTTTGAATTGTTTCATATAAATGTATTCTTTTTGATATAATTGTATTTGGGGCTATTATTATTAAGTTTGTAACTTGCATTTTGCTTTAAACACGGTTTTAAAAGTGTTGTTTTTTTTATTTTAGTTCTGTAGGTAAGTATATATTCCGTACTCATTATTAAGTTATAATAAAATGGACTTTTCCTTACCTCACAACACCTACGACATTGGACATGCAAGAATTTTTAAAGGGAAGGGGGTCGAGGGTTGAAGGTCTACCATTCTCGTATCATACCCTAATAGGCAGTCAAACATTTTTTTGATTTTGTCGATTGTCGGGAACAAAAAACAGCAAAAAAATAAATTACTGAATAAATAATTAACATTAATAAATAAAAAATAACAAAAATCAAATACGCAAATACATTTTACGTATAAAATCATGAGACTATAATGAATCGGAAAAAAATGAAGGGTTATGAGGGAGGGTCCGGACACGTGGACCCCTCCCCCATATTTGTATGCGCCACTGACACTGGGTGGATCGCAACTCACTGAAAACATTAGAAGGAGCCCGCACCCTGGAAAAGTCATCCCACCCCTGGTCTACGTGTATGAATCGAAACCTTTAATTAGTAATCGAAATAATCATAATTGATAGTAACAACGCGTGCTACAAAGTAAATATATATATATATATATACATAACCATCATATTTTCACATTTATGGCGGAAAATACTTATCTTTTTCAAAAGAAGTTCACTCTCTAAGAAGACAGAATTAAAAATATAAATAAAGAAAATGTATGTTTTATATATTTAGTTTTCAAAATAAAAGTTACTGATTTATCTTTTTTGTTGAGAAAGCTAATATATATATATATATATATATATATATATATAGAAAAATATATATCTTTTTTAAATTCTTCACGGTCTTTTAAATTACATTTCTCTTTAAAGTTACTCTTGCAGCTATCAAACTCATGCTTTCTTTGTTTTTATATTTGTGGTAAATTATTTTTTAATATAGAAGTAAATATTTCAACAAAAAATTCTTCTGGAAAAGATGTATCAAGATGTACACCTTCAATTGATTTTAAACAAAGACAAAAAAAGTGTGTGTTTAAGAAAAAATAATGACGCTTCAAAATTTTTTTCCAAAACAGATTGATCGTTGAAGTTATGGCGCAACAAAAGGGATATTTTCCCAAATAGAGCAATCGGAATCAATATCAGGAAAATTTTCGAAGGGTATCGAAGTCGGCAACCCTTCAGGGGAAATTCTTTAAAAATGCGCCAAATGGATAACTTGGCGCCGAGTAGTGTATCAAACCGCATATTCATTGATCGGTTCTCGGAGTGAGAAGATGCTCCTTTTTGTGATTGGATGCATTCTGACCATATGAGATCCATCGTATCTGATTAGTGTGAGCGGTGATAGATTGAGTTCTGAAACAACTGTTGATTTAGAATATTCTAGTATAATTTTTTGGATTGCTCGAAAAATCCTTCAATTGGTTTAGTAAAAATAAGTATTTCATTTATATGTTGTAAATTGTCTGAAAGACAGTGATCCTACGTTATATTTTCATCTCTAGAAGGATCGATCGACTAAATATAAGTCGGGATTTCTTTAACTTACATTCAACAGGTAGGAGAGCATACGTTTCATTTGAGATCATTGTCGTTCTGTTGACTTGTCATGGCTGAAAAAAAATTGAATCCTGGAGACCCGAAAACTAATTATTGTGTGTTAAAACTGAAAATTGATTGTGATGAGAAGTCTGATGAGCAAAATGATTCCAAGTCCGGACGTCGAAAGATGTCCAAGAAAGAAAGAAGGAAAGCCGAAAGAAAAAAATTTTCATCTATGGTAGTTGAAATGGAAGATGTACCACTTGCTAGAAATGGTGGTGTCAAGAAACAAATGATGAGATCTGGGAATGGAGACAGTTCCCCTGGGTTAGGTGATAAAGTTTGGATTCATTATATAGGATGGTTGATGGATGATGCTAAATCTGGGTTTAGTACAGAAAAAGTCGAGTTCGTTATCGGAAGAGGTATGTGCTTCTATTTAAGCTACAAATTTTCTGTTACATTAATTTTTTTTGTTTGTTCTTCTATGCCTTTAAATGTATTTTTTAAAGACATTTTCAAAATGATTTTTGAATTGAACGTATGGGTTAAGCAACCAATTCCAATATTGAGTAATTATATGAGTTTGTAGCTTTTTGAAATGATGAGACATTATAATTTTAAGCTTTTATTTTGGCATATATTTGTATTAATTTAGTAGTGAATAAACTGATACACTTTTTACTTTAGGAGACTTATAAAGAATATTTATCAAATAATATCTCAGAGTATGATCTTTAACTTATTTTTCTTATGAAATCTTAGTAATATTTTTAGTTTAAAGTGTTATTAATCTGCTTTAAGAAGTTTAAAATGTAAAAAGCAATAATTTGGATTCCATTTCTATGTCAGTAAAAGTGTTAAATTTAAAGAATACTTTTTGTTTTCTTCCTTTTTCTCTTATTTACGCAGAAGCAGTTTGTATTAACTAAGTTTTTAGTTTCTAACAAAATATACTTAATAGATTTCCATTATAGTTTGTAACATTGTATCAATTTACAATGATGTATGATGTGCATCAACAGTAATATTTAAGTGTTATATTGCTTATGCAATTTGAAATAAATCAGTATTATTTTGTTTATGTTATGTAGTCTATTGCTAATCCATTTTGGCAATTTAGATGAAGGGACGACAACAATATAATTTTTCCATTCTACTGATTTTCTGAATAGCACTCTTATTGCAAATTGGTAAAAGGTTTGTTTTTAGTTGCGAAAAGGAAATAAGCTGCAGCGTATAGAGCAGGGGTGGCCAACCCGCAGCACATGTGCCACAGTGTGGCATGGCTGAGTTGTAAGAATGGCACTCAAAGACTTATAGAAAGATTAAAAATTTTCAAAAAATAATAATAAATATTAATTTTTTTTACTATTTTATTGAAAGATGGTTGTCTTAGACAAAACAAGACATCAAAATTTATTTTGAATAGGCTTAATGAAATAACAATAGAAAATTATAATGTTGACATCACTCCATCATTGTTGTGAATGTTGGTTTTCCAAAGGAAGTGCATTCATGAGATTCTGGAATTTGAGGGAGCCTGTTTTAAAATATTTGGAAGGAAACGATGAACTACCCAGTGAGTGGTTGTTTCTCAAGAATGAAGATATAGGCTTTGAGATTTAGTTTTTCTCACTGATACTATAAGACATTTAAATAATTTAGTTTTAAGACTACTAGAAAAATATTGTTCTCTTTTCTAATCCTGATTGATCTTATCTTCATTTGTGAACAGTTTTGCTTTTTTTTGTCTTGATTTTGGAGAAGCAGAGAAACCGAGGCACATTTAAAACAACCCGATTGTGTTAGCATCTTTGAGACCTAATGCTAATGTAGATGACTCTATAAAAATCTACAAATTGATAAACCATATTAAGAAAGTACTGACTGTTTAATAATTATTTAGAATTAAATTTTTCTGCTTACTGATTTTTATTTTAAACCTAACCTAACTGATCAAAGCTAAAAAAAATAGCAATAAAACAAGTTCATACCTTTATCTTATTACATTTTTTTTTAAATTTCCACTTCTCAGACTTGCATAAAATATGTGCTATTTGCATAAAAATTTCATAATAGTAAAAATTCATACAATTCATAAAGTAACATTTTTTCAACTTATATATTTTTTTTTTGTTGGAAAATTTTGAAGTGGCATGTATAACTTTTTTTATCAGATAGTGGCACTCTTTTTAAAAAGGTTGGCCATCCTTGGTATAGAGGAATAAGATATAAAAGAGAATTAATATTCGATTAAAATTTGATACTTAAATAGTATTATCTCTACTTGTTTATAGTTTAACTATGTTTAAGTATGTATATAATTAAAACCAATCAAATTAATTATATGATTAGATTATTCTTTGATTTCCTTGTTTTGCCAATAACTTTGGAAATGCATTATACTGATAACTTTTTGAGTTAAATTTTTTTCTGTATTTTCATGAATACAGTATATATTCATGAATCAAATATAGAGAATACTTGATGTAAATTTTCTCTTGTAACAAAATGAGAATGAAAAGAGTTACACAGTTTTATTATACAATTATGTTTTTTTATTGAGAACATTTATAAACCCTGTGCACTACATAATATGCCACACGGGGGGCTTACAACACACAGGAAAGAAGGAAGGATTACAACACATACATCCATGCCTTCTCCAGGACTTGAACCCAGGCCCTACGGCACCACGGTCAGCGTCACTAACCACTATACCAGATGGGCGGAAATTATATGTTTAGCGAATTAAGACCAGAAGGATGAAAAGTTCTGTAAATAGACAAGTTTTTGAAAAAAAAGCAGTTCTTTTTCTGTTCTTGAATTGAATTCTTCTTTTAACGAGCAGAGTTTAAATATTGAACACAAGTTAGGTTTTATTAGTTATCCTATGTGTTACTAAATTGTTTTAAATTAACAGTTTAGTATCAGAAAGGTTTTATTAAACACGTATATTGATTCTTAAAATTAAACATTAAAAAAATCACTTGAATTTTTAAAAAATACATTACTTTCAAAAATAAAACCAATGTAATACTGCACATTTTTTTGTCTTTTATTAGTAAAAAACATAAAGAAAACCTATTAATCAGATTAATTATTTTGATATTGTATTTTATGCATAAAGTAAATTTTGATCCCTTATTTCCCTTGTGATTTAGAAGAAAAAAAATTCAATCCATTAAAAATTTTATTTTTCTTTTATAAATAAATCACTTAACACGCATGTATATTTAGATTAGATATGCAATTTCTTTTTTTTAATGTAATGTATGCAATTATTTTTTTTGACTATTTTTTATGTTATTACTATTTTTTATTTGATTTTAGGGAATTCTTATTTTTCACCTTGAATGTTTTAATTCTGTCTGAAGAAAAAGAATATTTTCCATTCACCTGGAGAAATTTTTTTATTCAGAATTTGAAATTCTGCAAGGTTTCTAACTTTTAAAAGAAATGAAGGGAGGGAGGGGGGCAATAAACTGGAGATGTGTATTATCTTAGTTCTATCTGACTAGAGTAAAAACAATAATGCAAATCCAAATGTTCATCAGCATGAGAGTGAAAAATAATTAAAGGTTATCTTAAGTGCACAGGTTAGAGCAAATAATTGTTATAAATAGAGAAATCGAGGAAGATGAAAGAAATAATATATGTTCAGATGATGTGTGAATGATTTGATCATTAAAAACTGTTGAAATATAGTTAGTTTTATAAAAATCAGATTTCTGTGTTGATCATTTTTGAAAAATAAAAAGTAGGCTGAGAATTTAAAAATGAAGGGAGATTAATAAAAAAGAAATGTCTACTCCAAAAGACTGTGTTCTCTTACATGTAAATGAGCAGTTTAAAAGAAAAGGTTCTGTACTATATTACAATTATGAAATTAAAATTTGTCTGTTTTAAGGAATGGATTGAATGGTGAATGGAGTACTTTTTTCCTTACCGAAACTCTTTAATGCCTGTCTGAGGGACCTAGAGTTGCTTTAGTTCAGCTCAATCTTAGACAATTGCTGCATTTAAAAATATTGATAAAATTCAAAATTATAAATTTAACTTGAGTGAGAAAAAAAACTTGAGAAAGAATAAAGCAATTACTTTAAATAAATATAGGATAAGTTATGCATGATTAATTTAATAAAATAAATGGATGGAAGTTAGTAAAAATGTAAGTCTATTATAGAAGGTGTGTGTAGTGAGTCTATGTCAGTCATGGTTAGGCACAGCAAGCCAGAGCACAAGTTGCACCTGATTTGGGAGGCAGAAAAAACGTTATGTGCACAAATATTTTAAGGAGGCAGACTGGTAACTTAGTAAAAAAGAAAGCTGGCCTGATAAATTTTCCTACTACTGAAAAGGGAATTTTTAACCAATTGTGTTGATTTTGTTGAAATAAATTTAAACTGAAAACTTTCAAAACATGACTTTATGTATTACAGTTTAGCAACAATTTTCTGAATAACATTTGTTTTTTTAAATTTTTTTACCACTTAAATTTATCAAAAACAACAAATGTGATTCAGAAAATTGCTGCTAAACTGTAACACATAAAATCTCTTATATTTGGAAAGTTTTCAGTTTAAAAAGATGTATTGGAAGTAAGCATAACTATTTTTAATTTTGAAAAAGCACTATTGATTCTTTTGAAATATTTTTATGTTCGTAAAAGTTTCCTGAAAAGTATTTTAAAAGAAAGATCACTGATATAGTATACCTTTAACTAGCAGAAGTAAAAATATAAGCTAAATTTTTGTGATAAATACTGATTTTCTTTACAGGAGGATGATTAAGAAATTATTAAATCTTTATTTTGTTTGATTTTGAAAAGCATTTGATTGTTTTAGCTAAAATATGTTTCTAAGTATTAAATCACGAATACTTTACCCTTAATGTAGAAAATGTTTTTTAAGCATGTATTACCTGCTTAGCTTTTCTGTTTGACTTTTATTTATTAAAGATTCTGGTTGAATTGTCAAATCGGCCACTTATCCCGCCAAGTGTTTTCTCGCCAAATAGATAAAAGCGCCAAATGTGGTCACCCTTTTGATTTTTGAATCAGTGAAGAAGTCCGATTATATTGTAGTAGGATTGCTACTCCAAAACACAACACGCAAAAACGCGCCAAAGTAGTGATTTTTCATAATTTGGCGGACCAGTGGCTGATTAGACAATTTCACCAAGATTCTAACTTATTTTAAAAAATTGCATTATTTATTTTTTATGGTGTCTATAACATATAGGATCAGTAATCGAAGGTTGGGAATTAGGGGTGACTACAATGAAGAAAGGTGAACTTTCAATGTTTTTTATCCATCCAAACTATGCATATGGAGAGGCAGGATTTCCTCCTAAAGTCCCACCACATGCGTCAATGATGTTTGAAATTGAACTTATTGATTGGGAACCAGAAGACTTAAGCCCTACAGAAGATGGGAAAATCTTACGCAAAATCATTTGGAAGGGAGAGGGCCCACTGAGAATTCCGGGCTCTGAAATTAAAGGTGAGATGTATATTGTATCTATAAAATTAGAGTAGTTTTTTCAAATTTTGAGGAATTTTCATAATTGTGAAAACGAAGATAAATAAGGGATGTTCAGGAAACAAATATTTCAGTACCTAACATAAATCCAGATAATTTTTTAAATTTGTATATAACTAGTGAACTATACTTTATAAAAGATATTCTATTCTGTTTAATATCTTCAATAAAATAACCCTTCCATTTAAATCAAGTGCTTGAATGTACTGAATGCAAAAAATTTGATTGTATAAGGTAAATGAGCTTTGTTTGGTATGCAAGTTTTGAAAATTAGCATGTTGGTGTTGAAAAAATGCATCCTGTCTGACAGTATACAAGCTCAAGATTTATTGAAAGCATACATTTTTTTAAATTATTCATGTAAAATAAATTTACATTTTATTTTCAGTATAATTAATTTAAACCTTTGTTATGAATTTTTAAGCAAAATGTCTTTTCTAGTTAAAATTGGTGAAATGCCATCTTTAGCATTTTCAACCATGACAGTTCTTATAATCATAAGATTTCATTTCTAATAAAAAGAATGAGGATGTATTATAAAAGTATGGTATTTAGGAATTTAAAAAAAAAAGGTGATTGAGGAAAAAACTTTTTGTTTTCTTGTATTTTAAAAATTCTGAGTGAATGAGTGTCAGAATTTATTGAATTAAATAAATTGTATGGTAAGGTAGAACATTCAACATTAATGGGATTGCTCTAAAGACTATTTATTGTGAAATTTTTGAAAGTAAACCAAAAAAGATAAAAGCTGCTAAGTCATGGTCACTAAAATGTTTTCAGAATGCTAATTTTTGTTTTATTTTTTTACTGTAGAATAACTAAAAAATTTATTTTATGAACAAAGTTTGTTTTGGAAGTTTGAATATGTATAGGGTGTATAAATTTAAAATATTGATATTTTGTTTCATAAAAGGATGCAATTTTGTTCTACAATGAATGGAACTTGGGTGAGAAAAAAAAATATGTAGTAATAATTTTATTTCTTCTAACATATTTTGCCTGTAGGCAAGAAAATATTTAAATATTTTGTAACTTATGGGTAAACACAAAAATAAACAAAACTTTTAGGGCCTAATATAGATCTTAAAGGTGAAGTTGGGTGAGACAGGTTGTCCCTTAAAAAGCATGAATATTGCTGTACAAGCATTATCATTTAAGTTACAATTTGCTTTGGATTTAAAGATTGTATGAAAATTTAAATTTAAGTTAACACTAAAGTGATATTTGATTTAGTGGTCTCATTTCATCAACTTATGCAACAATTTGTTAGTGAAATTTCTAATAATTAAGTAATTATATGCTCACTAATGTTTCACATATATTTTAGTCTTAATCTTTTAGGATAAGAATGTTATATAATTGCTCTTTTCACATTTTAGTTAAATATTTTTTATTGGTGTAGCAGTAGTTTCATTTGATTAATTTATTTCATGTTTGTAGAATTTTGAACTAATTTTTTTTTAAATTTAAGAAATATTTTAAATTTACACATTTTGTTGGTTTTAGTGAAATATTTTAAGCTTTTTGTTATGAACCACCATTGTTTAGAAGTTATGCTTAAATGAATTTTGTAGCATATACTCTTTCCCTTTGTGTGAATTATTTTTTAAATGTCATTTTTGCTTACAGTGAAATACACTGGCTATTATAAAGATTGCATTTTTGAAGAAAATTTAAAACAGTTCCCTCTGGGTGAAGGCATTTGTGCGGGGATCCCTGAGTCAATTGATATAGCTCTCCAGGAATTTCATTTGGGAGAAAAGTCCATGCTCTTTATGTCAGGCAAATATGGGCATCCTACAGGATGTGAGGAATTAAAAATTCCTCCTGGTGCAGACATTAAATATGAAGTAACATTGCTCGGTGTAGTAAAAGTAGGATTTTTTTTCATTTTAAATATTATCTTAGAGTAGGTTTTGAATTAACATAATGTATAATAAATTTAAACCTATATATAGAGTTTCAGAATGGTTAATTTTGTTATTTGTATTGATTATACTGTAGTATTTTTCTTAAAAATTATCTACAACAGTTCATATTGTGAAACATGTATGGTGTATTATATAGATAAAGTTAATCATAGTTCATTCATATTTCTTCCTTTCTAAGTATGATTTGCTGAATTTCTAATGAAAAGATTAAAATAAATAAAAACTGGAGAAAAAAACTTATTTAGCAATCTTATTTTTGCATTTTTTTAATATTTTTTGTACTTGTATTCATGTATGTAATATATTGCAAATACAAATATTTTTCTAAATAATTTTTTGCTTGAGAAATGATCTAATTTTTAATATTATAATAATTATGATTTTTATAAAGAATCTTGCAAACACTGTAATTGATTGAAAAAATTATTTTTGATACAACCAGATTTTATTTGCATAAAATAATTTCATGTGTAATTCCTACATGAATTTCTTTAGTAATAAATATATTTTTGTGTGTGATTTAAATTTTTCTCCCTTTTATTTGCTAAGGTAAAAGAAGTTTTTGAAATGAATACTGATCAGAAATTGGCAAGAGCAAAAGTAGTGAAAGAAAGAGGAGTTAATTTATACAAAGTATGTTTCTATTTGAGAATTAAAAGTTCATATGTTATTTAATATTTAAAAAGTACTGTTTTGTTGGATTAATAATGAAAACTGTAGTAAGTGTTTAATTTTAAAATAGAAGGAAGTAAACAGTGGTTTTTGATGCCATTTGCTGAAAAATATTTTTCAAAACATATCAATATTTATCTGATACATTAAAGAAACATAAAATCAAAGAAATTGTTTTATTCCATTATTGAACTTAAGTTTTAATGAGCAAATACTGAGCATCTAAGTGCTTATAAATTGTAACAAATTAGGTCATGAATATTTTAATTTTTTCAAGTATTTAAAATCTATTAAATTAAATATGAATTAAAGTAAATTTAATGTATGTTTATATTGTATTTTTTCCTTGTACATTAATTAGTTTACTAATAAAATATAAATCACTTTTTTTGTTTAGCGTTTTACACGGACAAGGGGAAAATATAGTTATTGACTGTATTGTTTCAAAATGATGAGCAGCACTTAGTTGAATAGTTAGGAAGTGGATTCTATTTTTAAAGAAGTTATTTGTTTTCAATTTTGAATATGTGAATATATATATCAGTATAGTGTATCAGTAGCGTGCAGAATCTTTCCTGTGTATGTACTTGGAAGATTATAATTAAGGTTTCAAAGAGTAATTACTTGCTCTAAAGAGTATTAAATTTTAAATTTATCATTTTAATTTACTATGAAAATAAAATAATTTAGTTTAATCTTTTCATTTAATGAGAGCTGTTTGATGTGAACGTTTAAGGCTAAAAGTCAGTTGAAAATAGGGAAAAATTGATGGATTTGCGAATTGATAATTTAGGCAAGCTACATGTTTTTTTGTATAGAAACATGTAGTAATATGTATAAACAATATACCGTAATTTCGCGCGTATAGTCCGCGGACTGTCTGTGTTTAAAATGCGAATTTTTGAAGCTGCGGACTATCCACCAGTGCGGATAATACGCTGGTTGTTCACGGTTAAAATCATTGAAATTTAAAAAACACGCTGTCGTGAACTGCCAATGATCGGGATTTATAAAAGCCGGGATTGTTAGTGAAAGCGAGGAAATCACTGACAGTGAAGATAGTGATGCTGAAAATGAACTTTCGGACACTCTTCCCGAAAATATATTAGAACTGTTTAATACTGATACCGATGAATCGGACTTAGAAGGTTTTCGTTAATGTAGTAGAATGTGTGATTAATTAATATATGATTAACTAGCTGTTACCCGCCCACTTCGCTGGGGATTTCATGATGTTTTATAAATTTTTACTGCTTATATATATGTATAAATTATTGATATCTAAGTCCTGCATTAAGAATTCGATTGTATTGAAAAATATACTTATACCTGTAACTGTCGCCTGTTGATAAAAAAAAAGGGGCAGAACTCATCTAATTTGTGTTTTCTAAAAATCTCTAAAATTGAAGTATAGAATGATGTTTGCTCTTTCGTAACCCAAAAACCAAGTGGATTCCCGCAAAACCAATTTTCGGTGGATCTCTACACCGTAAATTGAAGATGCAAGCCAAATTTCAAGTCTAAATCTAACAGAAAAAAAAAGTTTTACTATCAATATCCTCGTAATCCCGTTGAGAGCCATTTTCCAAAATAACCGCTCTTAGCGGATTTCAACTCAACAAAAGAAAAATGCAAACCAAATTTCATTATTATAGTCCTTGTAGCTCCAAAAAAGTAATTTTTTTTGTCAATACGTCCAAGTAACCCCCCGCACCCCCCCACCCCCAGAACTTGATTTGCTTAAAATACATTCTTAGTGGATCCCTATTCAACAAAAGAAACATGCTTAACAAATTTCAAGTATATGGGTCTAACAATTAAAAACAGGAATTTGTTTCTGTAACTCCTCTTGACCCCTCGCAAACATCTTTAGGGGTCAATTTTCATTTTACACTTTGTTAGAGGAACTCTATTTCATGAAAGGAACATGCCTACCAATTTTCAAGCAGGATGATCAAGTAGTTTAAAAATGAAAATATTTATCAATTACGCCTCTTAATCTCCCGAAATTAAACTTGGTGGTTCATATTCGCGAAACCCATTTTGTAGCGGTTCTCTACGAAAGGAATCTACTTATCAAATTTCAAGACTGTACGTCTAATAGTTTAAAAATGGGGATAATTATCTATAATGCAACTTGAGCCCCGGCAACGCCACTTCTGGGTCTGTTTTCACAAAACCAATTTTGTAGGGGAATTGCACACTATGAAAGGAATCTGCTTAGCAAAATTTGAAGACTGTGCGTCCAATAAATTAAAAATGCAAAAAAAAAAGAAAGAAAAAAAAAAAAGATCAATGAATCCCCGCAACGCGGCTTAGGGGTCGATTTTCACAAAACACATTTTGTAGTGTATCTCTATCCTATGAGAGGAATCTGCTTACCAAATTTCAAATTGTGCGTCTAATAGTTTAAAAATAGAAATAATTATTTATATCTGCCCTTAGCACCCCGCAACACCCCTTGGGGGTCAATTTTTCCCAAACCTGTTTTGTAGCGGATATTTACTCCATGAAAGAAACATTCCTACCAATTTTCAAGCAGGGAGGTGAAGTAGTTTAAAAACGAAAATATTTATCTAGTACGCTACTAAATCCCCCGCAACGCCATTTAGAGGTCTGTTTTCACAAAACCTTCTTATAGCTGATCTCTACTCTATAAAAGAAATCTACTTATCAAATATAAAGACTGTGCGTCTAATAGTTTAAAAATGAAAATAATTATCTATAACGCCCCTTAAGTCCCGCAACGCCACTTGAGGGCAATTTTCACGAAACCCATTTTGTAGCGTATCTCTACCCTATGAGAGGAATCTACTTACTAAGTTTCAAGACTGTACGTCTAATAACTTAAAAATCGGAATTTCTAACGCCCCTTAAACCCCCGCCCCCGCAAACAATTGCTGCTAATTTGAAATTACAAACAGACACTTCAATTTTATTTATTTGTATAGATATAGATTGGGATTATAATAACTATTGTTTAAATGTGACTAAAAATGTAAATAAAAAAAAATAGAAAGGATTAAAACTAACCCTAAAACTTATCAATTTTTTGTTTCTTGCATTGCTTTTTGCTTATGAAGCCTTGATTTATTATTTTTAAAAGTGCATCCGAAACAGCCGATGCTCTACTTAACTGAACAGTGAGACGTGTTATGTGCGCGTAACACTGTTATGTCTCATGAAGACCATCGGTCGCCAGTAACCAAAACAACGACTTCATTAGCTCAGCTTGGCGTTCAATTTGGCGTTCATCTTGGCATTCAGTTTCATGTTCACCCGTATAGTTTCCGTTCCCGTAAGAATACGGGAATAAAATATAGCCTATGTTACTCCCCGTTAATGTAGCTTTCCATTAGTGAAAGAATTTTTAAAATCGCACCAGCCGTTTCCGAGATTAGCCGGAACAAACAGACAGACAGACAAAAATTTTAAAAATTGGTTTTTTGTTATGAGTACCGTATATACTTTTAGTGCATTAAGTAAAAAGCTGCTAATTTGAAATTACATACAGACACTTCAATTTTATTTATTTGTATCGATTAGTAAGCACTGTTTTTTATTTGTATTTAGCGTTTTATTTCTGAAGGTATATTAGTAAGGAAGTACTTTTTTTCTATTTATACTTAGTTCTTTGTTTCTAAAATACATTAACATTGCCGTATTAAAATAACGTAATTTCGGACGTATAGTCCACGGACTATCTGGTGGTGCGGACTATCTGATGATTTTTGAAATTTTTTTTATATAAAATCGTGTCTGCGGACTATACGATGGTGCGGACTATACGTGCGAAATTACGGTATTTGCATATGTATAAACCTTAATGCCGGTAAATAATACTATTCAATAATTTAGATGTTCCTCTTATGCATTTTCTATTCTCCATTGTTTTTATAGAATTAAATATCATTCTTTGCTTCAAGATATTTTTTATAGGGTTAATACCTGCTCTATACCATTCATTTTTAAATCTGGCCTTCAGTTTTAGTTTTGAATGAAATTGCTTCCAATGCTTGCAAATTTGTTGTGTTGAGCTGCTTCTGAAGTTCTGATTGGAGATATGACATTTTTTTCGAAAATTTCAGTATTATTAATTAGAAATAACTTTTTGTTTAACTAATTATACGAATAAGCAGGTTCCTTGCTTTTAAATCTTTTCTTTTACTATTTGGGTTGCATTTAGCAAAATATGGTTGCAGATTATGCCATATATGTTTCTAAGTTGTTTTCCATATGAGAGTAGAATGGAAGTTTTGGGAATTTTTTATTTTTATATGCAAAAAAAAAAAAAAAAAATTCAAATAATCTTGACTCTCCAAATGGAATTTCTTTTCATTAGATGAAAATATCCTACAATAATTGTCCCTTTCAAGTTATTACTTATTGTTCAAATACTAAAGGCTATGCTTTGTGTTAGGAGATTTTAGCACTATATAGGGATTCAAACAATTTAGTTATTTAATGAGAATTATTAAATAAAAAAAAGTATTTCAAATGTTTTTTAATGAATACCTTATTCTATTTTTATAGTTCCTCTATTTGGATATTTTCCAGTTGATGCTATCTTGATCTGAAAGCTATCTTTCAAAATGAGAATGACAGTTCTTTTGATATAACCTCTGGTTTTTTCCCACATTTAAGGCATTTTTTTGTACTCAAAATTTTAAAAAAAATGTCACTGTCTCAAATCCTCTTAAGATTTCAAAATAGAACACTAATAATTCTGATATGATTATGTTATGCATTTAATCTCTCTTACCAAATCAATAAAGTTATTCCAGTTTCTTTTTTACTATTATAATGAAAACATCTTCTAGAATAGTCAAAAGTTGACCTTATTTTACTAGATTTTGGCGATAAATTACGCATAGAAAATTAATGAGACATTGTGACAATTATATGACATTGCTTTAAAAAACGTGGGTGTATTAACTAATAGACAGCTGCTACACTGCTCATCCTCAAAAAATAAAATCTAGGCTTGTGCCATTAAATTTTTTGTAGGTATTGAGGCATTTGGTGATTATATATTGTACAATTAGGTAAATTATTTAAATGGATTGATTTTTATCAGCAGTACCAATAATCAAATAATTATAAAAACATGATATTTTTCATGTTGGGGGGGGGGTAACTGTTTTTTACATCAATTAATGTTATTTTAACCCATTTTTTTGTTATTTTAGGTTGGACAATATAAAGCGGCTGTGAAGCAATTTAAATGCGTACTTCAGTGTTTAGAAAAGGAACCTGGGGCTGATCCTCAAACTGCTGACATTCGAAAAGAATTAGTAAAATCGGCTTATCTTAATATTTCTCTTTGTCACCTGAAGACCAAGCAATATTCTGAATGCTCCAAATATTGTGGCAAAGTGCTTGCAATGGATCCTGTGAATGAAAAAGCTCTTTATAGAAGGGCTCAGGTATGCAAAAATATATGCACTCAATATAATTTTTAGTACTTTTGGCAATTTAGATTGTTTGGTTTCATGCACATAAAATAGTTCCTATGTTCTAATGATAAGGGGAGAGGGAAAAGAAATTACTATTTTTGTTTTTCTGTTCTGTATTTGTTACTGTCATTTCTACTGTTTGGTGATAACTCAAAATCAAGTATATTATATTGAATAACTTAAAAAATCTTAATATTGAATTTTTAATGTAAAAACTTTATCAGTTTCTTTTCTGACTTGACCATTAAAAAAATATTCCCTAAATATTAATGGATTTTTAAAAATATATATTAGGAAATGGGAAATGATACTTTGGTATAAGGAGATGTTCATATTTTCACTGGTGTTATTTTTAATGGGATTTGCTTTTTAAGCATTAGTTATTTGTGTATTTTTTTTCCATTTTTCTCAGTATCAAAGAGAGGTATCTGGGAGATTACTTTACTTAATGGACATTTTTTTTATGTTGTTGATTATATAATTCTCTGTGGAATAGTCTCATTTCCACAGTGAAAAAAAGGATTAAAAAGTATTAATATTTATAATATGAGTGTATTTATTAATATTTATAATATGAGTGTATTTAGCTAAATTAAAGAAATTGCACACTATAGGAAAAAGTTTCATTTACAGAGTGTATGACTCAAAATGTAATGCAAGAACTAAAATTTAACTAATCACTGTTGGACGAGTTATAAATAATCAGTCGAAAAACATACACATTGAGGATAAAGAAAAACTCTAAAAAACAGTACACAACAAAGCAGTGCTCAAAAGACATCTAAAAAGCATCAAGAATAAAAAGTAATGCATATAAAAAATTCAAAAGCTGTAGACACATATGTTTAAAAACATCAAAGAACCCATTAATAATATTCAAATCTTTATAAATTTATTCTCAAACAAGCTGTTGTGTCTTAAACTTATCATTATTACAGACTGCTTAATGTGCCAGTGTCATCGATCATTCTGTGTAGTCACCAATGTTGTCAACAATTATTATAAAAAACAGCAGAACACAAGAAAGATCTTGCCATGATTACAGACGAAATATTAGATACAATTTGTATGTAATGTCAAATCTTGCAAATGAAAATGATTTTTTTGTGTTAAATAACTTTCTTAAGAATTTTAAATTTATTTTTTAAATAAGGGTCCCAATTAAGTTTACTATTGTCGAAATTCAAGTAGATATCGCTGAAATAAGCATCTTTCAAAGCATACTCCTTTAAAAATCCTCTAATTTTGCATCTAGAAACCAGGGTTCTTGAGATACCAAACCATCGCTATGTTAAGTAAAATCAAGTTTTATGGTAAATGTAATTTAGAGGTCAGTAACTGAGTTTGAGTGAAATAAAAAAAATATGTACTAACAAAAGTAAAATATAGGCTTTTTGGTTATAGCTAAGAAATCTACACTTCTTAGTATTTAAGAGTAACCTGTTATCTATTCACCTCTGAAACAAGTTATCACAAGTCATTTTGTTAAAGAATAAATTGTATTGATATTAGATTTTACCAATGTAAAGAATTGAAATTTTTGGCAAATTGAAGGTACTCAGAGAATTTTAAAGTATTACAAAGGTCACTAATGAATAAAATAACAAACAAGGTTATAGAGCTCTGAGAAGCATCTAATATATTTGCATCAGAGAATATTTAAAAATATGATAAGACTCTAATGATTAAGGTAAAAATTAAGGTTTAAGGTAAGAGTTCCCCTCTTGGGGACGCCTAATTTTATTTTTAAGTCCTTTGTACACATACCCACAGAAACCGCATTATTGAAGTAGATAAAGTGTTTTATTACTAGATAAAATAATTAATCTATGAAATTAACATAAAATCAATAGTTTTTAATTTCTTTAAAATAATACCAAAATCAATAAAATCAAAGTCCTTAGAAAAAATAGTATAAATTATACATCAAATTGACAATCATTTAGAAAAGAGGATATAGTAATTTTATCAAGCAAAATGCATTAGTAGTCGCTGAATGCTTTGGTATGAATTAACTTGGTGCAAAAGCATTTACTAGGTTGCATTACACGCCAGGTATAGAAATGAGAGCTTTTATAACAATAATTAAAAAGATGAGTACCGAAAAAGTTTGGACTTCTACATATATCGAATTCCTGTTTATTTAAAAGAAATGACATTCCTTATAGATTTAAAGGACTGTTGTTCTAGAAGTATACTATGTTTTTCTGAAGCTTGGAATAGAACCTCAAATAAATTACTTCGAAACATTAGAGCATTGCACACATACATTTCAGGTTTTTTCCTAATAAAGGGGGTTCGTATTATGCAGCGAATATACCTAAAAATTAAAAAATACAGCCTCAAAGTATAGGTGCACATTTTTACGACAGATTTTAGGTTAATTTAGATTCCTCTTTTTATGACCAAGAGTGATCTTTGTTTTTAGTCATTAGGGAATGTATTTGTTTTTTAAAAAAGTAAACAAAATATGAAAAGTTGAAATCAGCAACTGAATGCTTCCATTAATAATAAAAGAGGGATAATACAGTTAATAAAAGACAACAGTTAATGATTCTAGCTCTTTAATTGCCCAAACCATATCTTTGAGTAAAGGAGTCATTTGTAATCAGCAGTTGTTGATGATACTATCTCTGTCATGGTACGTGCTAGAATTTTAAATAGCCAAAACAAATGACGTTATCATCATTATTATAACACATAAAATTCAAAAGCATTCCCAAGTGGGTTTACAGTTTTGCTTACCATTGTAGGTAAGTTGTGTTACTTATGTGCTATTAATATTTCCAGACACATTTGAGTGTTTCTCAGTAACTTAAGTCATGTAACAGCTATTTAGTCTAGCATATACAAGTGCAGCATACAACTGTTAAAATACAGTTGCCCATTGATCGTTAAATCTAAAGGTAATCAATGCTATATTATGATTTTTTTTGTCAAGTAACTCTAAAGTTGATAGTATACTCATCCCCATGTGATCTGATAGTTTTTTGACTAATTAAATAGCCGAATGACTTAAAATTAAATTGTGTGTTAGCTCCAATTAAAAATAAAATTGTTTTTGGAATGAACAGAAACAAGTAGAACAAGTTCATTTGAAAGATCAGCAGTTCTCTATCTCTGTGTAGCATAAATTGCTTATTTTTAAAAAAATTATGCAGCTGTGATTGATAATATATCTGAAAAACTATGATGTCAAAGCTAATATCTTAAACTGAGCTGAATTGAAACAGGATTATGAATTAAAATTTTTAAAATAACTTTCTATTTTGCAGATGATCCCCCTCCCCTTCCATAATGCTTTATTCATTGTCTAATTTGTCAAACTGTTAAGTCTTGTAAAATTCTGGTATAAAGTTTTTCAGCTGTGTATCAATAAAAATTGGTTTTGTTGTTAATAAGAGTTTCAAACATTTAACTAAAAAAAATTTCTATTAATTTACTTTTTAAAAATTTTTGCATCAGTTGGTAAGTAATTTTATTCTCTTTTCTAAAGCAACAGCAAAATAAAATCCCCATTAAACTTGATTTGCAAAATACAGTAAAGGAAAAAAGCAATTGTTAAATAAAATAACTGTTACAATTTATTTTGATATTTGAAGTGGTTATGTCCGGAAACTCTTATTTTCTTGTTATCATGAATATAGTTGACTTTAAGGGGCAACTACAAGCTTTTAATTTTAAACTTTGGGGGGGGGGATCCATTTCTGAGCTGAATTATATCAAGAAGAATTTTTCATTATTAAATTAAAACATTAATTTAATTTTTAAACACTGGCTTAAAGATTCTTTTGTAAGATAAAATAAAAGCAATGCATTAATTAGAAAATAATTGTTAAAGGATAAGAACTGGACTACATTTGTAACCTTTTTTTAATGAGCAAACATTTTCTTCCTTTTTTGGAGCTGAACAATTTAAATAACTAAAGTAAAAAACAAATTAAAGTATTTGATGATAATCTACTTTTGGGGGAAAATTAAAAGCTGTTATTTTGTTTACACTTACAAATATAATTTTACCATTTATTATAGATGAAGTAAAATATCGATACTAATCAGTTGTGTTTATTTTTTTTTATAGAATTCAATCTCTATTTGTAAGTAATAATTAAAAAATGACAGAACATAGGGCTTTTGCAATGCTTTGAATTGTTAACCTGTTTCAAAATTATTTTGTAAATATGCAGTTAAGTACTATAAAATGACAGAAAGCATGCTATGTGCCATTTTAGAAATTGTTAGAAAATCTGCCTTAAACCCAAATCTAATTCATTGAATGATCTTTTTGAAAACTAGCTTTAAACTAATGTTGTTATTTATCAACTCTCAAATTGGTTGAAATGTTTAAAAAATAGTTAATGACTAATAATTGAAATTGTCTCTCCAGCTATTTCAGATCAATATTCTACCTTTTATATCTGAAAATGTATTTTGCTGGTATTTGCAGATGTAAACATTTCTAAGATCCATTTGCCGATTATTTTTCAATATATATGATTAAAAAAAAATTTTTATTCATATTTTGTTACCTTCATGAATCAGTTTTAAAAAAAGTATCTTACAAATAAGGCAGTTTGTCATAATTCACTGTGAAAAAGTAAAATAAGCTAAATATTTGAAAGTATTATCAGATTTAGAAATGGAGCATTATCACAAATGCATTATGTATAAATTTCGTCTACTTGAGAGCTGCCATATTTCCTGCATTTAACAATAAGGTTTAGTTGTCAGAATTCACATCTTTGCAAAGCTTTGAAAATACAGCTGTTTGCACCTTTATGTTTTAAAAAAATTATTAAAATTGATAGTATTTTAAAATAAATATCATTTAAAATTGTTCATGTTTTTTTACTACTAGTACTATTCAAAGGATTTTTTGCACTGAGTGAAATCATGTTCATTAGCCTCAAATTTAACCTTATGATACAAATCCTGTATATTTGTGTCAAATTTTAAATATTAGTTGTATCCTCAAAATTTTTTAATTGTTAACTTTGGACTGCTCATAAATATAATACCTTGTTAAATTGGGTCATAACAAAATTTTGAAATTCAAGGAACACTATAGTTAAATAAATGAATTGTTTAAATGTCATCCATTACCCCCCCCCCCTTTTCACATGAACTCTTATCAATATTCGTATTCATTATTTAACTATCAACTAACTGAGCAACAACGTTTACAAAAATGTAGCACTTTTTAATGTTTGCAGTTAAATAAGTTTCATAAATTGTAAGTTAATACTCTTTTTGATTTAAGTAAAAATTTCCCCAAACAACGTATGCTTTTATAGTGTAATGAGTCTCAATTTCTGAGTATTTCAGGTATTTTGAGTTAAATTGCCTTCCCAATGGCTATATATATCTGTTGCCTACAAATTTTTTATCCTAATATTTTTATACTTTAAATTAAGCCATTTTTCTTTAGCAAAAAATGTTTCCTATCAATCACAGACATAAATATGTACAATTCTTGACGATTTATTTAAGCAAGGCGGTATTAAAATTAAAAAAAGGAACGAGTCTTACAGTAGTTGCATATGATGTGTAACATCTGACATGTTATTGTGGTAAATAGGCAATAGTAACTTAAATCCTGAAAAAAATGAATCGGGTATGATTGCAAATAATTTTCTATCGAAGAATTATACCTTTATTAAAATTTTATTTAACTAACCCAAGGAGTAATGCAAAATTTTTTATCAAAAATAATTATTCTTATTCAATTTGGGGAAAAGCGGAAACACACGCCCACGATAGAATTATGATAACTAAAATATGACACAAACACTTGTGATTTCAAAGTATTTAATAACTGTTGAAAAACAGCATCAATAACAGTACCACTGATAGTTGTCGAAACATTTCGATTTGTGTTCATTTCGAGCTTGAGTTCATCATTCAAAAAAACTATGAGCGGACAATCGTAAAGTTGCCTAACTGACAAATAGATTTGGTAAAGCAGTAGTTGGGTAGGCCGTTGATGTTTGTGAGAGAATTGTGTTCGTTGCACGTGCCCGAAAATCCCTGCTGGGTTGAGTTGAATTATGTGCAATTCTTTTTGGCTGTACTCTTCCAGTTTTTAATTTTTTCCTCACGTTTCTTTTGCTGAAAATCTCGCATATATTCTGCTCTGGATTTACCCGTCTCTGCAAATCACAAAATCATGGAAACTTAATTAGCTTGGTAAATGTTTAAATATTAGAGAAAATCAAAATTACCCTTGTAATTAATTAGTTAATTTTTTTAATCACAATTAAAAATATCAAATTGACAGGGACAGGAATTAACCTCAAAGTATGAAAAAGATGTACATTAAAATATTTATTCGAATAATTCCATGTTGCTTATTTTTACTTTAAGAATAATGAACTTTGTCAGACACTTAACAGTTTATTTAATTGTTAATATAGTTTACACATATTAATATAACCTCAAATTTCATACACAACGAGCCCTGAGACTTTAACAATTGAGCGTAAAAATCGCAAGTTTATCCTGTATGATGTCTAATAATACTTGCTGGTATGTGCGAAGGGGATTTAGAGTCAAGAAAACGAAAACGAGTTTTTGAATTCGAATCTTTTGAAATGCTAAATTTAACAACATAAAAAAGACTGGCCGCTATATGACTACTAGAGTTAGACCCCACGTGGTTATATCTTTACAAGATCCAGCTAAAGGACTAGCTTCTTCTCTGACCCTAAAGTGAGAAAACAAAACAAAAACAAAGATCCCACGGCTTAGACCGCTGGGGGGGGGGCGGACCCCTCTTGAATGTAGGAGAAAAAACAGAACTTCACTGGGAGGGTACGGAAAAGACGCCACCAAGCGCGCTGATTGGTCAAATCAAACAGCGTTCGCCTTCCCGACTTCCTGTTACGCATTTCCGTCCCTTTTCACGAAATCACTCCAACAAATATACAGCAACCAAGAGTAAAGATGTTACACATAAAAAAAATTATTTAATATGATTATAATATAAATACAATGACGCTTATTTATATGCCATTCCTTACAAGAACAATCAAATGGTACAGTTACAGTTAGTTTTTTGTGTGGAATATGGAGCAGCAAAGGCTATTTATCCCCAATCAAATGTTATTTGTTGCGAATATTTAAAGTATGATTTAAAACTATCTGCGGACAGTATTCATAATATATGTATAAATTCAGAGTCAATTGGTTGTCAATAGTCCTGTTAAGTTAACAATGTAAACAGATATATTACATTTCTATATATACATATTACTGGCAAAGTTTGAATTCCAGCTTTCTGAAGAATGCTTAGGCATTGTATATAATGCCTAAAATTATAGCAGGCAATATATGAAATTTCTGACTGCGATGCCATAGGGACTGGGTTCGAATCCCAGAGAAGGCATGGATGTTTGTGTTGTAATTCTTTCTTCTGTCTGTGTTGTATGCCCCGTGTTATACATTGCATGGTGCACGGGGTTTATATATGTTAAAAAAAGATATATATGAAATTATTCATATTTTACACATTGCCTTGGCTTTCTATAGAATGCCAAATGAGAAACTGGCAAAGTATTGAATAAATCTCCGATTCATTTCGAATATCACGTGCTTAGAATTTGTCAGGTGCACTTTGGGGTTTGTTCCAGAGTGTCAAAATGCGCAATTTTGCTTAAATTTGTCCAACAAAAAATTAGTTTTTTCATGTGTTGCATGAAAATGGAGGAGCAAACTGTGGTGTTGGGAAGGAGTCATTGTCTATAGCAGGGATCAACAATCTATGGCATACCTGTCACACTTGAATTTTTTCAAAAATGTCCTACTGTGTTTTATGCTGAATCATATTGGTAGATTGGTATAACACGCCACAGCTAAAAGGTTGCTGATCCCTTGTCTATAGACATGAAACAATTTTTCGACGACGAGCTGCAGAAAATTCGAGTTATTATTGCAAAAAAATAGTTTTTTCTTAACTGAAATTACTTATTGGAAGTTAATAATTGATGCACAAAATGACTACTAAGAATGGACCCTGGGGCTATTGATTGCTGAATAGCTATGATGTGATGTTTGTGGTAAATAAAAGTAAACTCATTTATAACCTGTTAAGGTATCCGACTACGACAACTCTTTTTTAAAAAAAAAGAGGTGTGGGGATTTTTGTTGTTGTTTTTAGATTTGCTTAGTACATTTTAAGAAAAATATGCTAAAATTAAGAAGAGAAAAATAAATTATTATTATTACTAAAATGGGAAAAAATTGGTAAAAATTTACAAAAACTAACATAAACGCGGCCCATTATGTACCAAACGTTTATGAACAAATTTTAAATTCTGATGTGTTGCTGTGTTATTCATTCTTGAAATGATCTTCAGGATAAGAGATAATTTAATTTTTACAAAAATTTGAGCACTTTATCTTAGTTAATTTATGAAATTGCTTAAAAAAACAGTGATTATATTTACATAAGAGACTGTAAATTTTGTAATTAAACAGAGATTGGTAAATCTGAAGGTTTAAACACTTACTTACTATTATCTTTCTATTATGCAGAACATACACTAAAAAATTCATTTAATTATTTTCAAAACTTTTTTAGCATTCGCTGTTTCCGTTTGAGCATTTTCAAAATATCACATTTCAAGTAAAACGCATTTTAAAGTATGACAATACTTAAAGTTATGGCATCTGCTTTTACTAAAACACTTGTAATTTTTGTTCTAGTGAGCAGAAAATAATAAACTTGATATTTTTTTAAAGCTAATAAGATGTCTTGTAAAATAAAATAAAAAAATTTGTCAAATTTAGGCAAAATTCACAATTTTAGTGTAGTCGGATACGTTAAAGAAGCCGTCAGTATCATACAGTAGTGGTACCCTATCCCCGGTCTGTCGATTAAATGGTATCGGACCAGTCAAGGAGCATTAAATTATTTCCATTTTGTATAATGGGGTGTATTTCTCTCTTGTTTGTGTGACTTTCCCTGGAAGTCACTTTATATTATGTAAAATCACTTTATATTCATTTTTTGGTGCAAATGAATTTTACCCTGAAGGCATGTTTAAATACACAATTAAATTATTAAATCAAAACATATTTAAAATATAAATAATGAATGCCCAATCTCAGCGGGCTGTGCAGTAAAATTATCAAACATTGACCGGTCTGAAGGATAAAAGGTTGGGGATGCACTGTTATACAGTATTATTCGCCATGGATTCTGAGGACGTGATAGAATTCACAGAAAAACTTTAACCCAAATACATTAACGTTACATGTCATGATTTTGAACAGTACATCCACCTTGTCACTTGGCAGAAAAAAACTGATATTAAAAAGGGCATTGTGTTGTGAAACCTATGGATTTTTTCGAATGCCAATATATTGGCACTTCTTGCAATGAGTGGGAAAGAGGATGGTTTCTACCGACATGAAACTTCTGAAGGAATTTTAAAGCAAGTATATACGAGATCACAGTTCACTATATGCCACAAGAACTTGCTTAGAAATGAAGATATTTCTGACTACGCAATTCCTCTGATCAGTTGCAGTTACTCAGTCCAGAGGAAGCGACCGAGGATTCATCAAATGTATATGTAAAACAAAGTACCAAAATAGGAAATGTAGCATGAAAAATATAATAAAATGTAATTCAAAATTTCATTCAGTCTTATTGTGTTGCATCTATTAGGTTAATTGTAATTTTTTATATGAAAATTTTTTTCTTTAATAAGGAAGGTATAAATTTTGTTTTGTGCAGTTTTCATACTCCTTTACATATTTTTTTTTGTGGCACTTTCTTTATTTTTTCAGAATAACATTTGTATTTTAGAGTAATTCACACCATTGATATAATACAGCCTTATTAAAACCTTTTTTTATATTTGGCCTAAATAGATACATCATTCTATAGAATGCCTAGGTATTATACACAATGCCTAGGCAAAGTGTGTAATAATTCTCATATTTTATACTTTGCCTAAAAACGTCCAGCATTATATACAATGCATAGGTGCTCTATTGAATGCTGGCGACATATATAACATCTTTTTAGGGATTTTTGCTATAAAGTTCGTTTTATTCGCATGTTTACCTTAGACATTTTTTAAAATTTGTTAGTTTACAAATGTAAATTATTGTAACCCAAATCATTCTGTGAACCCTTTAAAAAAATAGGGTATATCAAAGTAGTCCAATCTTAGCCACTTATGTGAAGCAGATAATATAATTTTTTTATTGATGAAAAAGAAATTGAAGCATTTGCGTCCTATCCAAATAAATATAAGCATTTCAGAAGTTAAGATCAAATTAAATAATCCAATTATTGAGAACAATTGGAATTGTGAAAATTGCTTTTCCCCCCTGTTTTTAAAATGCCTTTCAAGTTATAAATGATTCATTGCCTGCTGTGAGCTTCTCATCTCTTATTTTATTTTTTAAATTTTAATGTCATGACACTTTTGACCCTAAACATTCAATTTTCTAGTTAATCTTTTCATTGCAGCCTGAAATTAAGCCCCATGCATAGCCAATGAAACTTCAGAACAAGTTTTCTTATCTACTTTTATCTTCTTAATGTCTGACACAGTCATTTTGGCTCTCAAATATTCCACACAAATACTCAATAGACTCCCTTTTTGTGTTTATATACTAGGGCTAGATTATTGTTTAAGAGAGAGAATTAGTTTATTCTCTTTATCTTCCATATGTTTATTGTATATCTATAATTGTATATCATCTGTATATTGTATATCTATAAGTAACACAAATAAAAGATCTGCAATGCTTGGTGAGAAAAAAAATAATCACAATAAAATTCAGTGTAGTATTCTACTCATGATACAAACTGTATTAGATGATAACCTCAATGGGAGAGAATGAACGTGATTCCTAGATCATAGTAAAAAATTGCATTGCCTACTGTCTCACTCTTAACTGATCTTTTTGTTTGTTCGTAGTAATTATGAATTTTTAAAAAAGTATGAGTTTTTGATTCATTAAGGTGTACTGTGCCATCTTTTTTTGTACAGGGAATACTAAAACACCACACTTTTTGGCAAATCAAACGTTCGGCGTATAAAATGACTAGAATTATGTGCACTTGCCAATACATAATTATTGGTGAACATATTTATGAGTTAAAATATGTATACACAGCCTTTTTTTAAAATTGCTCTAATTGAGGATAACTTTTACCCTATTGTAATATCTAATAATTAATGTGATAATATATGTTAAAGAGATAATAGTGTAAGTTCTCTCTTATACAAGATCCAGAGCCCTATCGTACTCTTACTGATAATTTATATATCTCACTAGGACAAAACTAAATGCCATGTTTTAGAGTAGTTTAATGTTCTTTCCAACTATATTCTTATTTTTTTTAGCATATAAAGATAAACTTTAAGAATGCATTTTACTTTTAGTTGTTTACTGAATGCACAATCATTGAGAATTTGTACTTACTATATTATTGTCTAAAAAATGCAGAATTTGCTTTTGTATATGTAATAAATAACTTAATACTACTGTTCTCTTAAATTTTGCACTTATCATTTTAGGCCAAAATGCTTTTCAATGACTGTTCTGAAGCAGTAAAAGACTTCAATAAAGTAATTGAGTTATATCCTGAAAATCGAGCTGCAAGACATGGAGTGAAAACTTGTCTTGAAAGAATGAAGCAGTTTAACTCCAAAGAAAAGAATATCTATGGCAACATGTTTGATAAATTTGTTAAACAAGACGAGGTAGGAATTTAGAAATTTCAGTACCTTTATAAAGTCATTAGAACTTAATTTTTTTACTAACTAAAGAAACAAAACTGACTACTAAACAAACAAACAAGATATATCCGTTGTTTTTTAAAATGAAATGAAAATTTTAATTATTAATGTGTAATGTTTGTCTAGATTAGGGATGTACTAGTGTTATTTTAATATGCTTTTCATATTTTAAGGTTAAGTGTCTGTTGATTTTAATTTTGCTGTCATAGCTAATTTACAATGTTTAGTTTACCTTGTTTGATAATGTGACAATCATTTTGATAGATTATTATCGATTTATATGATGTAAAAAGAAACATTTTGATTTTCGTTTTGGATAACTATTTTTTTACTTGTGTATCATTTTCGACTACTTTAAAATCATAATTGTATACTTTTTATAGGAGAAACTGAAACTTATGAAAACTGAAACAGGTGTTTGGGAAGATGGAAAAAAAGATTCCAAGGATGATTGTAAAAGCGAAACTCAGCGACTGATTGAAAGAAATGATGATTTTCTGCGCGATGCGAATGTTATTGAACTCTCCAATACTGCTCTATAATTTGTATTAAGTTTTCTCTCAAAAATATTTGCAACTAAAAATTGAACTCTTGTTTTAAATTTGAGAAACATGTTAAATTGTTTTATTTTTTATAAGTTTTCATCATGATCCGAGGAAAAAAAATCCTCTTCCCATTTACTTTGGTTGATAACTTAAGAAATTCCTAAGATTAATATATAATTTTTTCATTTTTCTTTCGAAATAAAATGTCAATAAGTTTTCATCATGATCTGAGGAAAAAAAATCCTCTTCCCATTTACTTTGGTAGATAACTTAAGAAATTCCTAAGATTAATATATAATTTTTTCATTTTTCTTTCAAAATAAAATGTCTTTCTCATTGGGCTGATATCTGAAGTGCAATCAGTCTTTTTTAAAATTTTAAGTAATCTTATTGTTATCGTTTATTTTATTGTTAGTAGTGTATTGTGGTCTTATTGTATGTAATAGTAGTAATAGTCTTATTGCTGTTATAAACACAGTAGATTTTAAAATATATATATATACAGGTGATTTTCTTTTCATTTCAAGTTAAGTTAATTTTAAATGCCAATGAAAAATTTCCACGCTGTCCATATTCCAAAAATGTACGGCTGATATTTTAGTTGCAACATTGAAATTCAAACATTAAAGAATTTTTTAAAAAAATAAGTTATCATTATCTGACAAAGTATCTGGTGTTCTCTATAAATAGATATCCATCTTAGAAAAGGGGTATGAAATTTCAACATTAATGTTGTTAAATGATTACTCTACATTTCATTTTCTTGTTTCATGGCAATATTTTGTCAAATTTCAAATGTATGTGATCTGTATTGTTTATATTCTAGTTAAAATAAATGGTTTATGGAAAGCAACTGCTTTGTTTCTGTCTTTTAATTCTATTAATGGAACATATCCCCTCCAACAAATTGTTTAAATGCAGTTAAATAATATTTTATTAATTATGAAGGAAATTAATTTTTTAATGATCCTTTTGGAACAATCACTTTTGTACCCTTGAAATTTTAACTTTCGTTATGGAAACGTATTGGACACTCATTAATTTTGATTATGTTTGTGAGAAAATCTATTGTTTTATTAACAATATAAATTTGCACTTCACAAACACCTTCGTAAAAAATAATAAAGGATTAATTTTCATATATATTTAAGCTTTTCTATATCCTCATATAGAGCTCGAAATATACATTGTAACCTAAGGTTTATTTTTATTGAAGATATTAATTGTCCTTTTTTATGAATGCACTGATTGGTAGACTTTCCTTGTAGATTATGTTAGGTGAAACTTTTCTTGGAACAAGCAGTGGCGGATTAAGCAGGTGTCGGACCTGGCGGCCGCCAGGGGCCCCTAACGCTGGTTGGGGCCCCAGGCTTGATGAGTGCAAAGGACAGCTAGAAACCAACCACGCCACCTTGGAACAAGAAATGAAAAGAAAACAAAGATACAATGAAACCCCCACTAGAAATTTATCGAGATGCAAGAGAAATCCTAATGTAGAAAAAAACTTTTGAAAATATTTTTTTATCAATACCGATATCGAATGCATCAGGTGAATGATCTTTTTTAGTTTTTAAACGTGTTAAAAATAATTTAAGAAGTACTATGGGAGAAAAGACATTGAACAACATGGCTACATTATATACAAAATAAAATGCTTTGGACAAAATAAATATGGTAAAAATAATTGATGAATTTGCCAAAGAGAAATCAAACTGTAAGCTCATAAGTAAGGTTTTTAACTTTTTTTATATACAGTTAAGTTTTTTCTTTAGCCGATGAGTTTTATTATAGCAATATGTTTTATTTTGAGAATTTAAAGTAAGCGATTCTTTTCACTGTTTTAGTTTTTCGACTCTTAAGCCCATGGGCCTCAAATCTTTTACTGCCAGGGGCCTCCAACTACCTTAATCCGCCTCTGGGAATAAGTTCACTCTTTTTACTACCAAAATATGCATATGTTGAAAATAAGTATAATTTGTATGATCCTGTGAAAGCAATTTAATTTCTTTTACGTAGCAAGCTTTAGTGAAATATTTACCAACTGATTTTAAATTTTTTATGTTGGGATAATTTTTCCTTCTGTATTTTGGTTGGCAATTGCAATTGCTGCTAATCCTTTTTGTTATTATTGGTTCATTATATTTAACGTTTTTTATTCTGTATATTTGATGTTTTGTTTGTTATATAATTTGTTTCTTATTTTTCTGCTGCACTATTGATTTGAAAGTGAAATGGCTGAAAAGTGTTTCCATTTTATTTACTATTCAATATCATTAGACAATACTTTCTTTACGCTCACTATCCCAATACATTTTTTTTGTGTGTGTATCAAGCTGATACTTATATGCAAATAACTATAGTTTTGAGTTTTTTAATAAAGAGAAATTTTTTTTCATAAGAAATTGCTTTAATGTTTTCAGTGAAAGAGGAAATATTTGAAAAAACTATTCGAATTTCAATGAAAAATGCATGGAAATTGAAGAAACTTTTCTTGATATCCTGTAAAGTTGGAGACATTATAGAATTCTTTTAAAGTATTTTTACAGATAATTAAATGAATGTAATTCAAATACCAAGCTCTATGCATTTTGGTCTTTTCTGATCTCACCCATAATATATAATATACAAGAGACCTGTAACTGTGTGTGAAATTTCAGCAGACACATTTAATTGGAAAAGAATAAATTTCTTAAAAATGACATGCATGTCTCAGATATTCAAACTTCACAATAGAAATTTTTCACGCATATGTGTCTTCTGTTCAAATGTGAGAAAAGATTTCTCTGCTATATAAATAACCCAAACAAATAGAATCGGTTTCATGTCAACACTATTCATGTGCCTTTTCTGGTGACAATTATTTGCAAGTAATTCTATTGCTACCTTCACCTCATCTCATGAGTTTCAAAGCTCTTTTTCTTGAACTCTCCTGTTTGAATTATTGACTTTTTTGTTGGATGGGTGGTTAATAATAATTTTTATACAGTTAGAATCTCTTCTATTGAATACAATAAATAAATCATGTTATTTAATAAGACCGAAAGAAACACACACACACATATATATATAGTCTTTGGTAATGTGGTCCTTCCCGTTTTTTATACGTTTTGGCTTAAGATGACAATTTGCTGCAGTAAGGTAGAAGTTGCAATTAAAGCATTGAGAGGATCCTCTTAAGACGAATCCCTCACCTTTAATTTGCGTTTGGTTTTGCTCGATTTTGATTTAATCGTTTGGTTTTGCCCTTTCCTAGGAAGAGTTACTTGACATAATGGGAGAGGAGGGGGTGTTTTCTTAGAAATGAAATGGATTACACACACAGCTGAGATAAAACAGTGTATACAAGTTCAAGATTATTCTGAATATTTTCTATTTTCGAAATAAATAAGTGTGTGTGTTTATGACCACATGATAGAATTGAAAACTTCAAATTTTGTAATGTTATTTCAGATATTAGTTCGGTGAATAAAAAACAAGGGGATATTAGTATTGTCATTTAAAATTATTTATTCATATGTCTGTACTCATAAAGTAACATTTCTTGCAAAATATACAATCATATTTGTGAATTAATTGTATTCTAAGAAGGAAACAATAGGTTTGTGGTAGCTGAAATTGGTTATAAATACTTTATAGATTCAAAAATATTTTAAGTATCTTAAAAAACTCCGTCAAGCGTTGTTCCATATTTCGTCGTGCTTTCACTTGGATCATTTGACATAGTTAAACTTAATTTTGATTTTAAAAAATAAACTTATGTTTTTGATTTGTCTTTTGAAAAATCTACAATATAAAATCGCCACTTAAAATCATAGGCAATTTGTTGAGAAGAGTCGAAGGATCTTCAGTGTAGACAACTAAATTTTTGTGAATGAATTCGATAATTTTCTCTACACTTTGATTTAGTGAAATATAAGCAGCAACCATTAGAATTATTTGTTCATTTTCTGCTCTACATTTCGCTGCATAAATTTTTCTGATACATGACTGTTTAAACCCAAATGATTCTGTAGTACTTGATGCTACATCCATTCTCTATCTAGTTTAAAAAATAAATCATAAGGAAGTGCATGCACATTGAATAAAATATGAATGGATAATTGAATATTTAAATAAATAAGACAGGGAAATATAAAAAGCATATATACATTTATTTAATTGGCCTTAAATTTCTTCATTTTTCGGTTATCCTTTGCCGTTAAAATTTTTTCACTGCGCTATTTTGAATAATTATTTAAGCATATGTTCCCGAATGTAATAATTATTTTTTCAAAAGTATGAAAATGCACGTGTGTTACAGTTTACAGAAGATGAATGAAACGAATGCAAGCAATTCCGCATTTCATGTAATTCCAGATATGCTTCTGTTATGCTTGTAAAGCTAGATAATTGGCAATCAACTTCAAGATATTTTGACTCGAATTTATTCAATATTAACAAATTAAAAATAAAATGTTGCATTGAAATGATTTTCATAGCAATATCTGTGAGCATTTTTAAACCTCCTCTATCCAGAAGCCTCAAACATTTTGTCCCGTCAACATTTTCTGAATCGAGATTTTTTTTATTTACAACAAATATATATCTGCAGTGGGATCATTCGAATTTTATATTATGCACGCAATAACCCGCTATGTATGTTCTAAACAGCTTTAAAAATGCTGTGATCATTATTTATAATTTTGTATGCTTACTTTTAGTTGAATCATAGTGCATTATACACTGGTGAAAACAATTGAAAGGACAAATGATCTATTTGCAATAACAAAAATTTAACTATACAAATTAAACAGAAAATGGCCGAAATATCTTCTGATATGAGACCAATATATGGGAAAACAAAAATGAGCATAACCTGCACCATAAATAAGGAAACTGGTCGCTTGTCCATTATAGCACTTGACCAACACCCTGTCAGTCAGAGAAAAACATATCTAATAGGGTGTAGGATCATCTCTTAACATCTACACAACTCTCGCATCGGTGTTTCATACTGCTTAATAGGGTTCTTATCAACTGTAGCAACCGCACCCACTCTTGCACTGAGGTATTCTTGAGCTCATCGATGGTCGTTGAAGCTAGTCTTCGAGGGGAAATTGAGTGTCCAAGGACGTCTGTAAAAACCCTCCCTGTCTACCTTGTGGCCCAGCTAAAGGTGAGGGAGGAAGTGAAGGATGATTCGACATGATAATTTCAAATTATTTATTCATTGTTTAAATTAACCCAGAAACAATTCAATGAAACACAATAAATAGGATGTTCCGATCAGTCAACAAAGGGAGGGAATGAGAGACGAGTTTTGGGAGAATACATCAAATAAATTAACCTTTATGATAAACAATCTTCTATCTCAATATTGCTTTACACGAAAGAATAGTAACTAATTGTCACTTAACCTCTTTAATACTTTAAATATCTAAGGTATTATGAAGGTGACTAATATCTGAACTGTAGGCAGTCTTCTTATCAATTAAGGCTTAATCCTTCGATTTCTTTGTCAATATCACCTTCCTGTCTTTAATCTCTCACACGGACTTTCTAACCTTTTACGGTATTCTTCTCCTTGTATCTCACTTGTTACCTTTAATTAATTAACCTTCTAACTTTCTACTATCTATCCTTTTTAACTCGTGAACCTGTACTATATATAATGAACTTATCATTATATACACTGGTGTGCAAAAATTAAGGACGAGATGGTTTTTTCAATATAACTTTGTACAAAAGCATTCCAAATCAACACATTTAATACCGTAAGATCCCCAATACGTAAGGACATGAGTAATGTAAGCAACACTTACTAAAAGAGAAATCAGAGGGATAAAAAGAAGCTTTATTGAAAAAGTAGCATGGAGCGCAATGCGACTGAAGGCCGAAACATCCCTGTGATGGGTGTCCAGTAAGAAATATCCGGTCTTTAGTAAGGAATATGATTTCACCTGACTGCTAGGCAGGTTTCACAGCGTCTGCCCATGCTGAGAATGAGGGTGTCAATGAGTTGTTGAGGCATTGCTACCCATTCGTCTTGCAGCGCCAATCGAAGCTCCGGAATCGTTACTGGTGGTAAGGTACGACCTGCCAAGCGTCTGCCTAGAAAATCCCATACATGCTCGATGGGATTGAGATCCGGAGATCGTGCCGGCCAATCCATACGTTCAATATCCTCACTCTCTAAGAGCTGTTCGGCAGCTACTGTGCGATGACATGGTGCATTGTCGTCCATTGACGCACATATGGAAGAAGAATCTCGTTACAATAACGGGTCCCGTTGACTGAACCTGCGTCAAAGATGTGAAGGTCTGTACGACTACCAAGCATGTTGCCTCCCCAAACGAGAACACCGCCACCTCCATACCTGTCCCTTTCAATGATGTTCGAGGAATGATTGCGGCTTCCCCGTTCTCTCCAGATGAGTATGCGATGAGAATCGCTACTCAGACTGAATCTGCTCTCATCTGTAAAGAGTACTCGTCCCCATTCATTGTCTCTCCAATTCCGGTATTCCCGGCACCACAGAGAACGCCTTCTCCGATGGGCAGGTGTTAGAGGTACACACCGTACAGGGCGTCGTGCAAACAGACCATCACCGTGCAGTCTTCTGGCCTCGGTAAAACGCGATATCGGTCGTCCAGTCGCCTGTGTCGTGTGTCTAGCGATTTCTCCCGCTGTCTGCCGCCTGTTTCTTCTGGCCTGTAAGGCAATATACCGGTCATCTGCGCGTGTGGTTCCTCGTGGACGACCACCACTGAACCCCCGGATAGCTGTTCCTGTAGTTTGAAATTGTCTCCAAAGTCGTGAAACGATGCTGTGAGCCATTCCGAACTCTGCAGCCACACTTGTCACACTGTGACCTTCCACCAACTTCCCAATGATTCGACCTCGGGTAAAAGCATCCAGATGTTGTCTAACAGATTGATTATTCGCCATTTCTCGCTGAGGCAGCAACTCGGTGTGATTTTAACTGCTATACGGTGTGCAATCTCTTTGCCAGAAATACTAATCTTACACCGACAACATGCTTTACTACTCAGACACTCCCCCATTACGTCTACCTGCATATCTGCGCATGTGCTACCGTACATCACCTCACTTAATCTCCTGATTGGTCTTTCTGTCCGCTCTGCCTCTTCGTTCAGCTGATATGCTAATTTTTCGACTTAGTCCTTAATTTTTGCACACCAGTGTATATTATCATGTCTTCTTCTTAGGAGAAGGCTGATATTTTAAAAAGCCCCAAAGATTTCTCAAGAGGGTTAGTGTAAGGACGCGTATAGATCCGTCATACGTCTTATACGTGTTCGATGGAATTAAGTTCATAGGACATCGCAGGCCACTCCAATCTTTAAACATCCTCCGACTGGAGGTATTCGTCTAACCAACTGAGCCTCTTGTGGGCGTGTGTTGCCGCCTATCAGTGAAATGGATGCTCCTATTGCATTATACAGATTGAGTTACAGCTGTGTCGCTGACCTATCCCTTTTGGCGTTAGAAGTCTCAAATAACGGTCTTGAGCCAGCGTAGTTGCGAACCACTGTTCCTGTTTCTCTGTGAGCTGTTTCCACCAGAATGGACTCCCAAATTTCTCGAAATTCCGAGGTCCCTACTGAAGGTAGCATGTGATTGGTCCACCTCAAATCTTCCAGCTATTCGCCATCTTGTAGCATCATCTAGACCATAGGTTCTCAACGTGGGCGGTAACGCACCGTTGTGGGCGTTTGAGGCTTTCAGGGGGGCTGTAAAAGACCCAGAGAAAATTAGGGGGGGGGGCGTTGAGATGGCATGGAGGTGCTTGGGAAGATTAACCAAATATAGTCTAAAGAAGACTTGAAAAATACGCTAATTATGTACTAACAAGAGTAATCTTTAATACTGTTTACCTTATGTTGATTGTATGTATTTAAATCATTTCTATATCTCATTTACGAAAATTCACATATTTCGGTAGTTCGGGAAGTGGATGAAAAACTTCAAGATTGCATTACATTCAGACGTACATTAAATTGAATGATATAGTGCTTTTTAATTTCTGCAGTACACTTGTTGTCTTTGTCTGTGAGCAGTAGGAAAAATGTTTCGTCCACTGCATTTCATTTCGTGTATTATCCAAGAAACATAATTAAATATGTTAACCAGGAATTAAAGTGTGAATCTATGACTAAAATATATAATATTACACACATTTAAATGTGTTTGTGGCAATAGCTATTTCAGATTCGCAAGTAAAAAATTGGGGCTTTAGAAAAAAATTATATTAAAAAATATATTCTATCAGTAATAGATATTTTTTTAAAACTTAACTCTTGTTTTTACTATGTATTATGTACTCCCTTATTTCTCTAAAGTGCGAGGGGGCGGTATCGAAATATTTACTAGAAAAGGGGGCACCAGTTCAAAAAAGGTTGGGAACCTATGATCTAGACGCTGACTGGCCACATTAACTATAGATAAACAAATAAATTCAAAAAACAAGGATTTGATTAAGCTACGATGTTTCAATACGTCCTTACGCTACTAGCTTTAGCGAACAAATCTGTTACATCTACACAAACGCAATCACAGCGCTACTGCCTTACGACGTCTCAGGTGACTGCGTGGTAGAGGTGCTTGTTAAGGACTTAGCTATAATCTAATACCTTGTTTGCGTATAAGCGTTAATTATTTTGTTCTTTCTTTAAAAAAAATCCATTCCTCCCTTTAATTGTTTTCACCAGTGTAGATTACTAGACAATAACTCCATAATCGATCGCTACATATACAGTGTGTCGGCTAAAATCTGATGTCACTCCAATAACTTATGAACAACAAAAGCTATAGTCATAAAAACTGGGTCTAGGTAAGTAAAGTTGCCATAGCATACAAAAAATGACTGTTAACAGCGTTCCCTGGTGGATGAATTTAGAGTTAGCGTTCTTATCTCAAAAAACACTACGAGATGCACGAAAAAAGTAAATCACAAAGTTGGTCAGAACATCATCGATTAAGTAAAAAAACAAAAAAAAAAAAAACACCTTCGGTAAAGTAATGTTAAGAATAAAAGGCGTAAAATGCATATTTATTTGGATCGTAACTCTCAAAATTGGAGCGCGACATAACACGAAAGAAAAGAGAAAATGTCGCACTCGGAGCATCTCTGATCTCCAACATCATACGGACGGATGAGGCTTGCTTTGCGCGTAATACTATGCACAATTAGCTGAACATCTATTTCTGGTTGTTGAATAATCCTAGATGTGGCTGTTAAAATTCAACATCTTCGCTGGTCGATAAATGTCTGATGCGTAATATTCGAAAAATGATTGATTGACCCGGTATTTTATGATGACACTTTAACGGAATCCTGATACTTGTCATTACTATCCGATTTTCTGGAGGATTTGCCACTGAGAGACCTCCGGAATGTAGGGTTCCAACACGACGGCCCCACCACTAAAGGTATCACGTGTCATACAATACATTCGAGACACATTGCAGCAGCAAGTCATTGGGTATGGTGGTTGCGTTGAATGACCTGCACAGTCTCCTGACCTGAACCGATTGGACTTTTTTCTGTGGGGATACATGAAACAAAGAGTGTATGCAACCCTTCCATAAACACTGCAGGAACCTCGAAACCGTATTATGGATGCTTGTACAAGTATGTCGCATGCCATGTTGTAGAAAGTGCAGTGAGAAATGAAAACCCGTGTCCAGATGTGTCTTGTTACTGAAGACCATTTTGAGCATGAAAAATAGATAAGCCTCATTTCCGGAGAGAGCAGTTTCGTCCAATGCGACCAAACACGTGTGTGCTTTGTGTGCAAAATACTCTTTGTAATAAATCGATGATGCTCTGCTACATTGTAATTGCGTAACGTGTGTTTGAAGTAAGAACTTGTAACGGATCTATACGCGTCATTTTCCCTCTAATCCTCTTGGGGAAACTTTGGAGGCTAGCATTCATGTTAATTCACAGCCTCTCAAGAAGAAACCATGATATTTAAATTAGTTTGACTATATAAAGTCTATATAAGTTTTGTAGATGTAAGATAGAAGGAGCCGGGAAGCTGTTGCGGTGATACGTGAGTGAGAATATTAGAATATTTCATTCACAAGCATAGCGTGAGTTAAGACTAGTCGGTACCCCCTATCCCGCTAATGTTAAATTGAGCATTTTTATGTACCGGTTTCTCAGAAACTATTAAATGTACAGACTTAAAATTTTTTCTGTATATTAATTAGACTTTCTTATTTAAAATGATCGGAAGCTTTTTCAAATATATTGTTTAGTTTTTTCAAAAACATTCATCGCAACAGTATCACTTTGAATTTTTTGAAAAATGTCATTTTTTTTCACGATAACTGACTTTTACAAAAATATTATGGGAATATTAATAAAAGCTCCGTGCAATATATATAGTTAGATATCAGTAATATTCAGTGAAGATTGCAAGTGCTTCCGTTGAATAAGTTCTGAGAAAATGGTACACGCATTTTTAAAAACACCGTTTTGAGATAATTGCATTTTTATTATAAAATGTCACTTCATCAACAAAAAACAAACAAACAAAAAAACGAGTCGTACAGTAGTCGCATATGATGTGTAACATCTGACATGTTATCCGGTAAATACGCAATAGGAACTTAAATCCTGAAAAAAATTAATCGGCTTTGATTGGAGATAGTTTTCTATGGAATAATTATATCTTTAAAGCAAATCTTATTTAATTAACACAAGGATAAATGCAATTTTTTTATCAAAAAAAATTATTCTTGTTCCATTTGGAGAAGAGCGGAGACTTGTGATAATTATGGAGTAGTAGCTAGCTGAGGAGTTAATGAGTATTAGCGTCGCACTGTTAAGCTACACGAGGGCTTTTGGCTACGGACCGTGTAATTTTGATCCATGCTTAAGGGACGCGGACAACACCTGAGCTGGCACCCCCTCTCCTAATTACCACACCACACTACACCAACGGGAGGACGTTTGAGCTCTCGACAGATTTAACGTGCATCGCTCCCCTACACGGCGGGTCTTCAGTGGTACTGGGCTCGAACTCATGACACGCTAGCCATGATCCGATGCCTTGACCACTTGGCTACCGTGGCCACAGCTAGCTGAGGACCTTGCCAGGTAGGTCACTTGGATGGGCCGTATATTCCGAGTGTGACGTCAAAAAAAAACCTCAAAGTTATTGCGATTTTAAAATAGTTAAATAAAATAGTGTGGGGCACATCGTATCTCATCATCGTATCGTATATCTCGTGGTATGACGTAATACTATCGAACCTCCAAATATTAAGACCCCAGCTCAATTCCAAAGGGGGGGGGGCAAAATGTTTACTTAACCCCATTGGAATTACATGGGATATTTTCGTGCTGGAGCTCTTTTAGACCTACCAAAAGAGGGCTAAGTGGATAAATGGATGGGTCTCGCTTAGCGTAACCCGTGGTTCAAACCTCAAAGCAGAGACTCAAATACATTTCAAGATATTACAGATTTAAAAAAGTTTAATAAGTTTTAAAAAGTTTAAGACGTTGAAATAAAATACAAGGAATAACCCTATGAGCAAGAAATTTGGTGAGAATATACAATGGAGGCAGAGAGATCGAATGAGCTAGGTCCGAGTGGATTTAGAAGCTCAGGTGTCGATCTATTGGCAAAATGCTGTCCGCGGGGAGCACCTAGGGGTGCCGAGTCCTTGTACTTCCTAACCAAACAGGTAGTATAATCGATTCTCCTAATATCAACCCCATATCATCCAATAAAGGGCACCATAGGACTAACATAGGGATTGATATTTTAGTGTGTTAGCCCGCCCCTGCCCAAAACAGGTCATCATTAGTAAAAAAACTATAAAGGCTGGAGAGGACTGGCCGAGTCAATCGACACCACCGCGCGCGCTCATTGATCAGATCAAATAGCGCGCGTTCCCCAGTTTCCTGTTACGCATTTCCGTCCCTTTTCACGAAATCACTACCACAAATATCCAGCAACCGAGAGGAAAAATGTTACACATAAAAAATTATGAATTACAATCTGTATTTGCACTGTTTTTTTTAAATATTAGCTTAGTCTCAATAACTTTTAAGACTTTTTACTTATTTCTTTTACTTAGATTTCTCAGAAAATACATATATAGAATTTTTCACTTTTAATCTATCGAGATATTTTATAGCATTTGCATTAATCATTTTTCTCAAATTATGCATCAATTTTTGAAGAATTTTCTGTTCTGATACATTATTGTCATCCAAGATTATTATAAATCATCATAAATACCATGTGAAAATGTGTCAATACATGAAAATATGACTTTTGTAATACATCATTATACGACATTTCGAAAAGTTTCATTATAATAAATTCACATGTTAACACAATTTCTTAAAGTTTCAGAATTAAAAGAATTCTTAAAATATTACATAAATGGTATCCAAAACAACAACAAGAAAACTGATTTTATGTTTTTAAACATGAAATTTGTGTGTTTTTTGGTATGTAACAAGTTTTGTGCAACGAAAAAGTCATTGCATTTTGGGATATATTTATGTACCTTTTACTAAGAAACTATTGAACACAAAGCTTAAAAATTGGTGTGTGCATTAAATAAACATTTATCTTTATACAGAAGTGAAATTTTTCAAAAAAATTGATCAGCCTGTTTAAAAATGTAATCTTTGTACAGTAGAAAAAAAATAATGAATTTTATAAAAGTTTTCCTTTTCTATGTTATGACATCTGCTTTTTAGCTAAATGTCTGAGGAATATCTCAAAAATTTCACTTCAGTATACACAATATATATGAAATATAAAATAAATATTTCTAGTTCATGCAAACAATAGATTTTTTAGAAAAAAGAAGACACAAATTAAAAAATATAATCTTTATAAGACAATAATACATGATTATATGACATTTCGAAAAATTTCATTAATGTTTTATATATTCATATGTAAACACAATCTCTTTAAGTATCAGAATTAAAAGGATTCTTAAAATATTACATAAATGGTATCCAAAACAACAACAAGAAAACTGATTTTATGTTTTTAAACATGAAATTTGTGTATTTTTTGGTATGTAACAAGTTTCGTGCAACGAAAAAGGGCATTGCATTTTGAGATATATTTATGTACATTTTACTAAGAAACTATTGAACACTAAAGCTTTAAAATTTGTTTGTGCATTAAATAAACATTTATCTTTATACAGAAGGAAAATTTTTTTTAAAAAAATTGATCAGCCTGTTTAAAAAAATAATTTTTGCAGAGTACAATAAGGAATTTAATAAAAATTTTCCTTTTCTGTGTTACGACATATGCTTTTTAGCTAAATGTCTGAGGAATATTTCAAAAATTCACTTCAGTATACACAAGAATATATATGAAATATAAAATAAAAATTTCCAGTTCATGCATACAGTAGATTTATAGAAAAGAGAAAACACAGTTTAGAAAAGAAATTTTTTAGAAAACAGTAGCTTTTGGTATAAAATTTTACCTCATCAAAAAGATCCTGCACTGTAGCCGGTTTTTACCTTATTTTTCTTAATATTATCTTCTTTTTTTCTTTTTCTTCTTTTATCTTTTCTTCGCTCTTCCAGAAAAAGAATACACTGCTTTCATTAACCTTTCTCTATCAAGAATTTTCATGGCACTTACCGAATATTCTCCAGGCTCGATTCCCATTTTCTGCAGCATTTTTAATTTGGATACATTACCATCATTAAAAGAACAAACAGCATCATAAACACCAAGTGAAAGTGTTTCAATCTGTACAAATGTTGTTTTAGGATCACGTGACCATATGACATTATGAAAACTTTCATTCGGGTTTTGTGTTTTCCCATGCAAACATTTTCTTAACAGATCAGGATGGGAAAGATCTCTAAATATAGGACGCATTGCTTCTACAACAGCGACCGGAAGACTATTTTTATGTTTGTAAGACTTACCTGATGCTTCAGACTTTTTATATCCACACCATGAATCTTCACCAACAGGACAAAAACCATGTTGAGGATATTCATCTGTTGACAGCTTATGCAGAAAAATGGCCCAGATATCTTGCCGCATGTTCTGAACACTGGTGTAATTTCTCCGAATAGCTGATCCATAGTAAAACTGTAAGTTATCTATTTCATGCTCAGTCAAACGATTTTTTCCACTTAAACACTTACCGTCTGACAAGATTTGCCCTTTCAATTGAGTTTTTAATCGGCGTAATCTTGTTCCCATGCGCTTCATGACATGTCCAATGCACTCCAATTTTTCAATTGGGTATTCATCTCCATAGATGTTTTTCTTTCTAACAGCATCAAATGCTTTGCAATCTCCATCCCCTAAGTAAGTAATATATCGGGCATTATGCAAAGATAATGACCGTTGAAAAATTTTAGACGCACCTTGAATTTCCATGGCTCCACTAGATCCAACGTACTTCCTTTTACAATCCTTTTGATGAGAAGGTAAGTTTTTACATATGCAATATTTTGAAAGAATATCAACATCTATCACCTTACCTGTATCAATGCTGGTCACAGTAACTGCACCATTCAATGATGAGTAACCGCGCTTCTGCCATGTCCCATCTACAGCGACTGCAATATTATTATTACCTTCATTTTCACAAATAGCTTCCTTCGCAGCATTTTGAATGGAGTACCGTAAGGAGAAAACCTTGTAGGTGGTTGAGGAAGATTCATTATGCCGCAAAACATTCTCCCAGCTTCTGCACCTTTTCCAATGGAACGCATAGCATATACAAACCTGGTATTTATTGTAGCAATTTGCGTTCCTTCATGAAAATTTGAAGAAGAGAATTCTACACGATATGGACAAGCACAACATTTCAGGACAAATGTAATAGCCAGTCCAGACTTACCTTTTAAAACTTGCATGTCTAAGCCACTGTTACACATTTTACAGTGAACTTCATTCTTGAAAACAAATGCCAGAATATTCAAACTCATAATGGCATTAATAATACCTACACTTTTGTCACAGGAAGAAAAATTTCCATTTAAATTGGGAATTTTCTTTTCTTTTGCACATGTCTCCTTTGAGTCATGTGCATGTCCAGCTTGAGGATTGACATTACTGTCGTTAGTATGGTTGAAAGTATTTTTACCTTTATAAAACGTACCTTTACGTTTTTTGAACACTTTTGTAGATCTTGGCATATTAAATTCTTAAAATTTTGAAATTTTTGATATTCAGAAATTTTAAATATCGAAATATTTAAAACGCTAACAAGAAAAACGTGTATTCCTTCCAAAATAGGTAAACAACCCTAACAGTTACGCTTGCAGTCAATCTACAGGTAATTGCGTATGAATAAATAAAACAGAGAGTGGCTTTGGAAGAGCTTCCCAGATTTAAAAGGTCAATGTTTACATTTCTATCTGTCAAAGAGGGCGTGGCTCATCAGCTGATTATTTTTAAAAAATCATTTTAACATACTTTTAATTAGTAAAATGGCAAGTACGTTACATCATTGGAAAGGTCCTGATTTGGGGATTTTAGAAATATCAAAAACTCAAAATCAACTTCCCAAAGGTGTTTACCCTACTGACTCTCTTAAGGAAATAGTTGTTAAGATTTTAAATTATTAGATTGAGGATTTAAGATAGATTGAATCATATTTAGTTATCGGATCAGTAGCGTTATTCTCCTTGTCTAGGTCACTTAGTCGTGTTTACTTAGAGTTTTACATTGAGAATATAGATAGCTCGTTTTATATATCACTCCTAGGGTTTCCTTTTGTAATTTCACTTGTGATTGATTAAGTGTGTTTGACGAGAAATAAAATAATAGTTATTATGGAAATTGCTGGTGATGATTTGTTTCACACCACACCTTTAGGTAGGCAAGACGGTGAGAGAGGGGTGCCAAATACACTGCTGGCCACCGTAAATGCAACACCAAGAAAAACAAGAGATAGTACAACAAAATTTATTTTGTAGATGACATGTTGACCAAGTATCAAATGATTAAATTTATAGACTTCTGTGAAGTGTGATTCCTGCCAGAATCAGTAGCCAGAGTAGCCGCCGTTGTTGGAGATCACCGCTGCCACACGCCTCGGCATTGATTAAAGAGACTTTGGATGTGTTCTTGGGGTACAGCAGACCAAGCAGCTTCCACACGTTGCCAAAGTTGATCTGGTGTCGCAGCTGGGGGTGTAATCTGGGTCAATCGTTGAGCAACCATGGACCACATGTTTTCTATCGGCGAAAGATCCGGAGAGCGAGCTGACCAGGGATGCAATTCTATCTGGTGATTGACGAAGAACCTTTGGACAATGCGTGCCACGTGTTGTCGCGAATTATCCTGTTGAAATATGGCTGTGGCCAAGCGATCAAGGTAAAGAAGGACAACTGGCTCCAACACCTCGGAGATGTAGCGCTGGCTGTTTAAAGTACCGGAAATGCGTACTAGAGGAGTGTGAGAGTGATATTCAATACCACCCCATACCATAATACCCGATGCAGGACCAGTGTGGCGGTGCATAACGCAGCTGTTCAGCATCCTCTCTCCACTGTGTCTCCAGACTCGAATCCAACCATCGTGGTGTTGCAGACAGATGCGTGACTCGTCAGTAAAGACGACTTCATTCCATTCTGCCGCCCACATCCTTCTTTCATCGCACCATTGGCGGAGGAGACGTCTGTGGTTCTGCGTCAAGGGTAGACCAAGCAATGGACGTCTTGCGGACAGACCACTCTGCTGTAAACGGTGTCGAATGGTACGTGAAGACACAGAATTATGCATTACAGACTCAATGTGCTGTGCTATGTCTCGTGATGTGACTGAGCAATCCGTCACTGCCATGCGCACAATTTGCCTATCTTCCCGTGAAGTGGTGCACTGAGGTGGATGCAATCGACCACGTTGGTCCGTCGTACCCTCCTGCATCCAACGGTCACATATCCGCATTACAGTTGTTTGGTTTCGTCCAACACAACTACTGATTTCCCTAAAAGATAATCCACAATCTCGGTAGGCCACTATCCTTCCTGTGTCGAACTCGGATACTTGATCAAAAGCGGATCGTTGTTTTCTACGAGACATAACTGATCGTGTTTTGAAAAAACCACAAGAAAAACACAATTGTCGAACTTGAAATCGTCGAAATCTCCAAGCCTTAAATAGCACTTTGAGGTGGCGCCAGAGGCTTGCGTGATGTGTGTCTGCACTGAAATTCTAATCATTTGCATATCTCGCCTCCGCTAATGCATGTTGTAAATTTCATGTTATTTGCATGCTTCCTTCAGGGTGTTGCATTTACGGTGGCCAGCAGTGTAGCTCGACACCTCCACAAACTCTAACTCCAAATTAATTCTCTAGAGTAGCGGTCGCCAACATTCTTGACCTCAGGACCAGTAAATTCATAATTTAAATCCCGCGGACCACTAATAGGATTTTTTATAAGTGTTAAATATATTTATAAAAATTTGTGATTCAAGAACACATAAAATTTACCTAGTTAATAAAATGAAACTATCAATTGTAACCCCAAATTATGACAAGATTTATTAATAAATTATAATAAAAAATAATTAAAAGCTGTAAAAACAAAACTTTTAGCATTACTCATTCCTAGTGTGATGGATATTCCTGTTTACTTGAAAGCAGATTATGGATATTTGGATTCAATGTTGTTATTGCAAGATGGAGAACAGCATTTATTTCAAGTTTAGTTCAGATCCGTGTTTTGATGCTGTGACAGATGAAAAGGCATTTTCACATGAATAAGTTTACAGAATTGAATCAGAGTTTCATCGCCTCTTCACAAAGAAAAGGGTATTCACTTTTTATGGAAAGCCAAACTGAGACTTTTTTAAGGATGAATGGAATTTAAATTTGAGAGTATCGTCAGATGTAGTGGATGAGGTTTAGTTTAGATGCATGCTTAAATTATGATGCTGAATTTTCACTGCAAAAGATCTATATTATCCACATATTACCATGTCTGGGATCTTCTCATTCTTTGGTAATAACGAGCAAAAGGATTCCAAGTGCTTTTTAACTAGGTTATTATTGCTGGTTAACATGATTTTTCTTCATGTATTCATCAAAATTGAAAACATTTGCAGATTGTCTTCAACCAACACGTTTGCCACAGTAATATTATCTTTTGAACCCATCCATTTTACTTCGTAGTGTGACATGTCTTAAGGTATCCGATTACCTAAAATTGTGAATTTTGCCAAAAATTGACAAATTATTTTATGATTTTCTTTTATAGGCCATCTTATTAGCTTTATAAAAATACCAAGTTTATTATTTTCCGTTCACTAGAACAAGTGTTTTAGTAAAAACAGATGCCATTACTTAAAGCAATATGTCATACTTTTAATAGCGATTTACTCGAAATGCGTTCTTTTGAAAATGCTCAAAAGTCTTGAAAATAATTAAATAAATTTTTTTTGTGTAAGTCCTATTTTACAGTAAAATTGTTTTAACCTTCCGATTTGTCAATCACTGTTTTATTACAAAATTTATAGTCCCTTATGTTAATATAATCACTTTTTTTTTAAGCAATTCCATATAATAACTAAGATAAAGTGCTCTAGTTTTTGTAAAAGTTAAAATACCTCTTATCGTGAAGGTAATTTAAAACATGAATAGCAAAGCAACACATCAAGATTGAAAAATTCAGAATTTGTTCATAAACCTTTTGTACGGGTAGGCCTCGTTTATGTAATTTTTTCCCATTTTAGTAAAATAATTTCTTTTTCTATTCTTAATTTTAGCATTTTTTTTAAAATGTACTAAATAAATATTAAAAAAAATCCTCATATCTCCATTTTTTAAAAAATAAGTTGTCGCAAGTAGTCCGATACCTTAAGTTGTCCTTGCAAGGATATGTTTAGTTCATTTAACAGAGAAAAAATATCTGCCAGGTATGCAAGGTTTATTAGCCATTCATTGTTGGACAAGAATTTTTGCAATTTCGGATTGTTTTGTTCATGGAAAACTAATTTGACTTCCTCCCTTAAAACATAACTTACGTGATTAATAAGTATATTCCACATTTTTCTCGGGGCAAGCGAAATTTTCTCGCGGACCACCACTTTGGCGACCTTTGCTCTAGAGGGCTTTTTAAGAACTTTTTTTTGAGAAGCGTATGGCAACTTTACTATACCAGACCCACTTTTATGACCATAGCTCTTGTCGTTCATAAATTATTTGGGATGACAATGGACTTTAGGGATGTACTGCATAATTATTGTATAAATGTTCCCACCAGAAAAAATTATGGAAGGAGACAACCCCCAAATGACTTGGTGACATCTCTTAACAGAACCAGAAAACTTTCTCTTTGGCCTCATTGAGGATATTTTCAGTTCTAAAATTTACCTTGTATTATTTCTAGGTATCTGATCTCATTAGAATATCTCAAAAGTTATAAGGACCTTTAGGTGTCTTAATATTTTGTTAGTAAATTACTCTAAAGGAGTCCCGCTAGAATCAAAAGTTTTACATTCCTCCTTATATTTCTGTTTTTCTTAGGATGGTTTCCACTACAGTTTCATAGAATTTTACTCGTACAATGACTGTTCTTCTGCTTAAACTAAGTATATGAACCCATTAACCGATTGTTCCTCTAAAACTCTTCAAAGCTATAAATGATCACAGAAGTAATGTGAGAACTATCGTTTCAAGGCATCCTCTTTTATTATTTAATCCCCTAACTCAGAAGCCGATCTGTATTGAACGAAGTTCTGGAAAAAAACTCCTTCCTTCTGAAACCAAAACTACAAGCGAAACCTTCTGCTTGCAAAGGGAATAAGCATTTTACCAGTCAATGCTGCATGAAAGTTCTTAAGCGGTAATCATCTTTTGGATGCCTCCAAAACGACAAGACTGACGATAAAAGTCAAAGACATTTCAATGGTAGTTTAGATGTGCACGCAACTTGGTGGGAGGATTTTTCCTGGGCCGGTTATATTCTATTTGCTATAGATGGCGCATTTTATAAGTCAGTGCGTAAAAAGGTAAAAGGTTCCATACACGTTTTTTCCCTTTAAAAATCAGTATTTTTCTTGAATTTAAAGTAAATATTTCTTTCGTGCATATTTTTTTTTCGGTTTTTACATTTTTTAGCAATTTTACTTCTGCTAATTGCTTTTACCAGCAGTCATGAGAATTTTAAAAGAGAAAGAATTTTAAAAGACCTCTCTCTCATAATGCAATCAACTCTCCTTTATGTGGGAATAAACTATTTTAGGAAAGGATTATGTGCAACTTATATACCAGCCATCTGTATTTTAAACAAATGCTTCAAAATACATGGTCAATGGCTAAGCATCATTTTACACTTGGAGAAGTCTAATTGGACCTATTTTCTTCTCTTATGCACAGGGTAATGTCTTATCATATTATTTAGGCACTTGAAATCTATCGATCTCTGAGAGGTTTTTTTCGTCACCTCAATAAATAGTCATTCTTCATTCGGGTTTTTTTTTCTTTTTCTTTTCTCAAAGAATCATTTCGATTACTTCACACATATACGAGGGCTGTAAATAAAGTAATGACAACGTCGTCCAGAAATAAGCATGAGATCGAGCTGACCCAAATGGGATATGGCAGCAATGAGATGTCGCTGTTGTTCATGTGTTGAGTGCATAAAACAGTCAGCCCAGTTAAAAGGGGGTAGTTGCTGTATGGTGTTGAAGTGTGGACAGTCATTTCTACCATTCTAAACTATATTTATAAAAGGTGATCAATGGCAGTGGATTATAATCAAGCTTACCCGTGTCAAAAAAAAGTATCTAAATGTTATCAAGGATTACGCGAGCCTGTGATGAAATGTGTCACAGAAAAGGAAGGTAGCACCAACGGGTCAAAACTTCCCGTACAGGATGGAATGATACTGCGGATTTGCACCGGACAGTTTAGCCGTCAGTTCCTCAACATTAAATTGATATCGCGAGTGGTATTCTTTCCATAGATCTTCCATTGACAGTCTATGGAAAGGAAACCACTCGTTCGTAGAAATTGGTATCAGTCATCCAACGATATGGTGCCTATTGAAAAAATGTCTTAACATGAGGAAAATTTCTTCCCACTGTGTTTCATATTGACTTACTGACGTATACAAATGGCTCCAGTATGCACCGATTGGTATTCACTTTGGCATAGCTCGAGCTTGAATTAAAGCGTCAATCAAAGGACTGGCATCACCGAGGTTCGTCAAGTCCACAGAAAGACTGACAGGAACTCAGTTGGGTTATTTTTATGGTAGTTGTGGCATTCGACTGTGAGGGTATCATTTTACACATGCCGTGTCTCAAGGAGACTACTATTGCCAATTACTGGAGCACCATCTACTTTTGGCTGTGCAGTACAAATGTCATCACTTATTGAGATAACCATCTCCCTATTATATAGCTTGATTATGCTCTTTGTCTTGTCGCATATAATGTACTTAATATATGGCTGCAGTGACAGCGGGATTCTTATAACATATTTCGTACTAATATGACATGAGTCTTTGTGACTTGGATCTCTTTCCTAGGTTGTAATACAGAGCTCGATCTCACTTACAGAAAATCAATGTCATTGCATCCTGATAGCTAAAAGTCAATAATTATTTAAAGTATTTTACACTGGTGCGAATTAACCGAACTTCGTATAAAAATTAAAAATAATTAAAGTTTGCACATTTGAAAGTTAAGAAATAAAGAATTAAAAAATTTACTTACTGTAAATTTGTCTGAGAAGTCAGTGCACAAAGAGAGGTGGTATGACTTGGTTCTGTTTTGTATCTATGAATTGAAAGAAAGTTAAAAAAGAAGTCATATTTTTCTGCCTTTTTAAACCAAACCTAGTTACTGTTAAAATGCGCCACTTGATGTCATTTTATGACTTTTGACTCGACGTGATTGGTTGAAATCTTCAAACCCCATGGTCATTTTGCTACTAATGCTTGCAAGTTCTGTGAGTTGATGTCGTTTGTCAGTTGTTAGCATTTGTGTAGTGTTACCATTTCCTGTTTTCTGGGTTGAATTTTAAAATTACAGCACTGAATGATAATGAATACCGCTCCTCTTAATTTGAAAGAACTCTTCCGAGGCATCAGATCTGCGTGGCGGCTCTAGGCTAAACGCAAGGTGCTCCATCGCTTTCATCGACAATTAACATCTTGCAAACGTTGTCCCATGGTTTCCAGAGATTTGGCAAAATGTACGTAATAAATTTAGTTGATGATTATATTGATGAAATGTAATACAATTTTACTTTTAAGTTCTGTTAAAAAAAACGTTTTCTACTTATTCTAATAGGAAAAATGGAAGTTATTGATTTATCTCAATTTTTTTTCTCCTCTTCTTTCTTTCTTTCTTTTTTTTCTACTTCAGTCTTTTTTTCTTCATTTCCTGAAAAACAATACAGATCCTTAAAAGACTCATTAAGGGAAATATACACTGGTGTCCAAAAGTTAAGCATAAATCGTAAAATGCGAAAAACATGGAGTAAATATTCGTAAAATTATTCCAAATTTCTTGCGGATATTCATTGGGTGAAGAAGAAAGATTGATTTTATGCAAAACGTTTCAGTCGACTACGTCCTGCGTGAAACACCGGCGCATGTCGAAACGCGGAGAAACCGATTCACGCAGCATAGGCAGTTCAGACAAGTTTCGTGCAACTGCTGTGTGAAGGAACGTTGTTAACCATCAAACAAGGTGAATGATGGCACAAAGTTGCCAATTGGACATGTTTACGAAAGGAAGAATTGCTGGAATCCTCACGATCACAAACCGAAATGTCTCGAATTCTGAATGTGGACCAGTCTGTGATCTCAAGACTCTGGCAGAGGTTTCAAAAAACGTGATATGTTACCCTACAACCGTATCAGGTCGACCAAGAGTCACAACCCCTCACCAAGACCGATATCTGGTAATAAGTGCGCGATGTCAGAGGGACAGTACTGCCAGAGCACTGGGTTCGGCGCTCACAGTCGCCACAGGAATACGAATTTCGAGACAAACTGTTTACAGGAGACTCAATCATGCTGGCCTGTATGCCAGAAGACCAGCAGTTTGCATTCCCCTCACGTCTGCGGATAAACGCGCTCGTTTGAACTGGAGTTTGAAACATCAACATTGGAGTGTGAGCCATTGGGATGTTCAGTGACGAGTCCCGGTTTAGTCTGAGTAGTGATTCTCTTCGGGTAACGATATGGAGAGAACGTGGAACACGTTTTGAACCAAGAAACATAACGGAAAGACATCATTTTCCATCAAGGGGAGTAATGGGATGGGCAGGCATCATGATGGACGGCCGCACAGACCCCCATTTCTTTGACACGGAGTCTGTGACTGCTCAAAGATACAGAGACGAAGTTCTTGAGCCTTATGTTCGCTTGTTTCGAGGTGCTGTCGGTCCTGACTTCATATTCATGGATGATAATGCACCATGTCACCAAACGGTGCTGATTGATGACTTCCTTGAAACGGAAAACATCCAGCGCATATCGTGACCTGCGAACTCCCCTGATTTAAATCCTTTCGAGCATGTATGGGATATGCTCGGGAGACAAATTGCAGCCCTTTCGCACCCACCAAGCTCCGTTACAGAACTGAAGAGAGCTCTCCAAGAAGCTTGGAACCGTTTGATCCTGCAACTCATTCCTCATCTCATAGCAAGTATGGTAAATCGCTGTGCAGCGTGCCTGGCTGTCAGAGGTGACCACGCGGCTTATTAAACTGCAGCATCAGTATTTTATTTAATGTTTTCTTTCATTTTTTCTTTAAAGTGTGAATCCTTGCTATACTCAGTTTTCTTTCAAACTGCTACTTTGGATGATAAAATTAATTATTATCATTCTTTTGATTTGCTTCCTAATTTTATAACCATTTTACACTCGCATATCACGTTTCCCGCCATTCTGTGATTTACAGTTCCTTCTTTATTCACATAATTATCAATTATGCTTAACTTTTGGACACCAGTGTATATAATGATAAAATTATAGCCTATAATAATTACCAGTATATGTTAAAATCAATGCAAAAAAACTAAATGTAAAAACTTACTACGGAGTACCACGCGATAGAAAAGAGTATATCATTAACGCATAAAGTTAGTAAATTATGATAAAATAACATTAAGTCTATATATATACATTTAAAACTCTAAATATGGTTTTAAAATTTATAGAAAATAAAAGTACAACCCAAACATACACAATTAATTTTAAATAAAATTTGTAATCATTAAACTTCTCTTGGTATTCCTTACTTTCCCTACGGCCACAAGTATTGGCAAATACAGGTGAAGGTTGGCTAACGGCAAAACTTTGTTTAAACTTGCAATCTTGGTTCCTAAGGCCAGGAGTTTGCTATAGTATTACTGTGGCTAATACTTTTTACTATCTTGATTAGTTATCTTAGGTTTTATAACTATTTTTGGTATATTTCTCTACAAGAGAGAGATGAATAAACATGATTAAAACTGAAAAGAATTGAAATTGCAAGATAACCAGACAACGGAATTTAAAAGGAGATATGAAAAATTAAAATAACAGAGTTAAATATAAAAGAATGGATGCTACAGCATTATCAACATTGTTGACTTAGGACAGTTTATATATATAAAAAAACGTTTTTATATAAAAGTGGGGTTGAACATGTTTTGTGGCCAGCCAACCTTCCCCCTTTCTGTTAATAATACTGAACAAAAAGCTATTGAAAATAGAGGATAGGAAATCGAAATTCATTGTGAGAAAAAGGTAACTTACATAAAAATTGCATACAAAAACGCAGAGCTCGCGCTAAATCTGAGTACAATAAACAAGTTATTGCCAGATTCTGGACCCAAATAAAAATTCAAAGCAAAGCAATGGCTGAAAAGTAGCACTTAGCAAAAGTATGAAAAGAATAGAAATAATAAATTAAGAATTGTAAACATACTACCATTATCTTAGGGACTCTTAAAATTATATATATATATATATAATCTTACTAATTATATATATATATATACACATTTTGAAATTATGAATCTTCTTGTTTGATAATTGTTATTGATATAAATTAAAAAGAACTAATCTTAAGTTTTTCAAAATTTTGATGCATTTCTGTAGTTTTCTGAAAATTCTGCTTTTCGGAAGAAAAAAGGGCTGGGAAATCAGAAACTTGATTCCTAACCGAAGATAAGTTATTTATTAGGAATTTTCACTTAATTTATTTAACGAGGTTTCTCCCATTTGCCTAGGCGAGAAGCTTTGCTTTCTTGTTGTGTTTCTGAATCCTGAAATTTAGAAAACAGACTATTTTTATTAGGGCTACAAATTTATCTGTTGAGGGAAGATTGAATACCAAATCTGTGAAACGTGAGCAAGAATTTCCGAATCAATATTTGAAGTTAAGTATACATATTCTGTTTCTTCCTTGGTGATTTGAGATAGGTCAAAAGCCATAAACCAGAGCCATTAAGCGATATTAGATTTCCTGACAGGCAGAAAGAACCTTTACCGCTGCTTTGTTTATTGTGTTACCCCCTTCCTTCGTTTTGTCATTTTTATATGAAAAGAAGGGAAACTCAAATTAATTTATAAGATTGAGCATGGAAACTTTTTCTTCCGCAACCCTAGTAGTTGAAATTGCTCAAGGGGGTAAAGGGTCAATGACACGCTTTAGAGCAGTGATTCCCAAAGTGGTCTATATAGACTCCCAGGGGTCTATAACGACCTACAAGGGGTCCACGTCAGCAAAAAAATAATTTGGGGGTCCATGAGGTATAAATCGGGATCTATGATAATGACTCTTATTAAACTAGATCGTGACTTTAAATTTAAAAGAAAATTTAATCAAGTAAAAACTAAATTTAACCTTTATATTTAACATATTTCTTTACTAAATTTAATAGGGTTATAATTTGCACTTACAAAGTGACAGCATAAACAGCGTTTCTTTCCAGCTAAAGAAGTATAATACTGGCGGCCCAGAGTTTTCTCAATATGTCACAGACAATCTGTCAGGACGTTTTAACTTACGTTCAACATTTAAATGTCTTTTATTCAGATTTTGTAACCAGGTCTGAGGATGCTTTAACTATGGTAATACCACAGTAGGAAATGAATTCATAAGGTCACATTGAAAAAAAAATGCCCCATTACAATAGGAACTGATCGTAATAAGCACTAACGAAGATCTTAAAGTTTAGAAATGGATATCAGCAATTTTGGCTTTAAAACCTGTTATTTGTTCCGAATTATGGAATATCGTGAGGACGTTTTTATTTGCTTTTTCAACTGAGAAGGAGCTGCAGCGCGGTTGCCAATCTCCAAAACAAAAAAAGAAAGATAGAAAAAAAACTGGATATTACTGCTAATAGAGGAGATTTAAGGATAAACCTGACAATATTGATACCAAATGTTGAAATTTTGTTATTGTAGTGCCAGATTCTCTTTCCTCCCTTTAAAATCATTCATTTGTTGTTTATTTTTTATTGAGAACATTTAAAAACCCCGTGCACCACACGGGGGCTTACAACACAAAGGGGAAAGATTACAACACAAACATCCATACCTTCTCCGGGATTCGAACCCAGTTCCTACGGCACTGCAATCAGCATCACTAACCACTATACCGGATGGGCGGCTTTATTTTATTTAACAGTTATTTATGTATTAATTAACTTTTAATTTAATTAACATGTGATTTTTAAATTTTAATTACTATACTTCATTATAGTTAGAAATTTAATTCATTAAAAGTAGTAGTAGTACCAGCTGTCAAAAAGACATTTAAGCTGATAAATTTTCAAAAATTCAGTATTAATTAAGCAGGGGGTCTACCCCAAACCGAAAAACATGGAAAGGGGTTTGTGATACAAAATCGTTTGGGAACCTCTGCTTTAGAGTTTCTATGCATAATTCTAGAAATCGGTGCCTCGTTAGTGTTGCTTTTGGTAGTCACTTTCCTTTTAAGTATTGTATAGTTATACACTAGCTCAGGTGAAGTCAGTTAAAGTGTTTTTAAAGTGGGAGAAATTCCCAATGATAATGATGGTTTATATTTGCTGTTTCTTAGTGTTAGCTTGTGACACTGGTTACACAAGTGAAAAAGGGGTTAGACTCCATATACCAACATATATTTAATTTTTAACATAAAGATTATGCATTGGCTCCTTCCTCTACAATGTTTTTTAAATATATGTAAACCTCACCATAAAGAAATTGTATTACGTCCATGGCTTGTAATTCTTCTATGAAGAAAGGATTGTTGATATTCATTGCTACAGCTTGCAGGGATCGTGAATATAGTGTTAAATGATTATAATGAAAGTGAAACAGTCCTAGGATCACTACTACTTTATCTCTGACTGTCCCGGGTCACTACTACTTTCGTTGAGCAAGTTGTGTTAATTGAATGGATACCATAATGCTGTTTACGTCTGAAGTATTAATACAATAATATTTGAAATGAAAGTAATACATTAAAAATATTAGCAGTATTTGTGTTGCACTTATAATTTTCAATGTAAATTGATGTTGAAATTTCTGTTCTGATCACACTTATTAATTAAATCTTCGTGGAAGTTTTAACAATGTTCATAGATTGAACATAATTATTTTCGAGAGCGTTTGTCTTTTCCATCTTATGCTTTAATGTGGGATAGATAGTGGGCATTGTTTCTCTAAAACCCACGCAACGATATTCTTTGTCGACTGCTTATAGTTGAAATCATAACATCGGCTATTGGACTCTAGGAATCTCGGCTGAGAATGTAGAAACAACTCCTGTAAATACAGGAGACTTGGTGCTGACACATTTGAGGTGTCTGACCTCCGTTAGGTCAAGTCCTAAAAACCTTATCCTAAAAATTTACTTGTGAAGGATGTCATCCGGTCTTCCTGCAAATCAGCTGTTTGTTATTTGGCTCTTTTGTCGCAATGTGAAAGTCGCCGCACTGGAAATCCATTACTTAAGCATGGTACGCAACATTAGATTTTTGGTAAAATATCTTGACAAATTTTAAAGCAGTCTTTATTTTAGGTATGCGTATTCTATGTGTGAGCATAATTTGATTTTCGATTAAATTTGGATGATTTGATCTGGAAAAAGCAACCTGAATACAATTTTTGTTTTTTGCATTTGCTTCCTTGGCAAGCGCATAATTTGACTTTCGATTAATTATTTTGATTTCTTTAATTAAATCTAATGTCTATTATTACCTATTATTATTAGCTATTGATAAAATAAAATATAAAAATGACCATGACTCACAAAATTTCATTCCTTCCAAAGAGTTTGCATAGTTTATTTTATATATATATGTACATATAGTGTTGAACAAAATCTTAAGCACACAGAAAAAACAACAGCTTTATGCATTCTTTCTTCATCCATGTTTCGAGAAATATTTTTTTATCACAATTAAAATATCGTAAATTCAGCTTTTATGATTTTTGTTTATTTAAAGCAAGACCATTGTTTTTCACGATGTGTATCTAAGTTAGTGATACTTCAAAAGAAAATACATATCGTCAGATGTACTTGTACAAAAATAATGACTGTTATTTTATTACTTAGCATTTTAAAAAGTATTGAGCAAGAAACAAAAGCACTACACGTATATATTTAATTGTGGAAGTAAATTTATGCAAGAAATATACATACATCGTTCTGAAAACAGTATTAGGAGATATCTCGTAATCGTATTTTTATTTCCCAATTCATCTTTAGAACAATTGTGCAAATCTTATTTCTTTATAAAAAAGATCTTAGTTATTGAGAAAATCAAAAATTTTTCAATCGAGAAAAACAATTATTTTCGAAAATTTCACAATAAAGCGTTTGTACAAAACAAAACCCGTATTTTAGTTATCACGATAGCTATCGAAAACTTTCAATAAGAACATTTACTGGTTTTTTATACTATAAAAACAAGTAAATGTTTTACTATAGTGATTTATTTGCTTTTAAAGCTACTTGGTTCCTTATTATTGTATATGATGGCACACACTTATCATTACTAGGTTTTAGAAACATCCAGCTTGTCAGATAAACTTTAATAACAACACTATTCTTATTTTTTACCATTTATTTGATTTTAGAATACAATGCATTTAACGTTTAAATAGAAAAGAGTACAAGTAATTCTGTATAATGGGCTCTGTTCACGATTCTTACTAATCTTCTGGATAAATACTTTTATAATGTTATACGATTATAAAATCGCTTTGTGTAAACTAACCGCGATTTATATTAAGGTGGGTGGCTATTTAAAGTCAAGTGAAGTGGGAAGTTGAGAGGATGGTGCAGTGCTAATTTTAGCTTATTTTACGCCCTGGGCGCAGATCTACAGGCTCCCTTGACAATGGCGGATTAAAATTTATAACCAGAAAATCTGGTTAAGACCAGCTTATCCGGGCCCCGTGATCCTGGGTGCCCACCCCAAGTGTCCAATGGATAAACCGGCACTGGGATGGTGTTTGTTGTCATACGGAAACTACGAAGTGTGTGTTAGAAAAGCTTAATGTTGAAAGCTAGAGTTTAAATAAAAAAGGGATCCGACGGGCCATTCTAGGATGTTTATTATTGGGGAGAGAGAGAGAGAGGACCTACCTTTCACGATAAGTACTAAATTTATTATTATGGATATTTAAATAAGCATTTAACCTGACGGCTCCCATGGCCTAGGTTGAATTTAGATAGTGATTTGATAGTCATAATAAAAGTTTTTGTTTTAAGAAAGTGTCTCACAGTTTTGTAAACCTTCACACTTCCACAGGTGAGAGTATGAAACAATACTTTTTTAGTATTTTTTATTGTAAAGAATTTTGTATTTTATCTCTTATATAAATATTATTTCTCCTCTCCCCTATTTTTTAAATTTATGACACATTTTTTACTACAAAATTACTGCTTTACATTCTAATACTAATTAAATGATCGAAATTTTTTCCAAGTGAATATTCATTTACCCAAAATCTATTAATTGACAATGGATACCAATGAATATTCTGCACTTAAATGAAGTATACCATACTTGTATTCTTAACGTATATTTTTATATCATAGCAAAATTTTCAATTCATAGCTTTTATCTTTGAAATAAAACAATTCATTCAGTTTCAGATCGGTTTATTTTGTATTAGTCATTACACAATGAATCTTAAAAATTTACTGTATGAGAATTAAAAAAAATATTACCGTATTACCAATGCAAATGAGCTGACGTTTCGAATTTATTAGCAATATTTTACAAAAATACAATTCTAAATCAAAATATTCTAATATATCCATTTAATATCTGGGATGCATATTCCCCCTTTCCAATTCACTGATTGCTCCCTTCATCATTTAGCTCAAATTTACCCACCTCGAATTTCGCATTCGGTCGCATTCCAGCATTTGATCTCTGTTTCGTAATTATTGATGATTTGTTGCGAATGACTGACTACGTTTTGGCAATGAATTCACCAAATAGGATACAATTTACACATTTGATTAAACTATCAAAATTTCTCGCATCACAGTTTATTAGATGCTTTAATTGGAGTTGGGCACAAGAGTCACAAGTATTAAACATTTTAAAATACTAAATGTTTGGGAAACTGTCAATAGCCTCAAATACAGTCGGACCTTTACATAACGAAATCGCTAAATCCCGAAAAAAAAGTTCGTTTTTTGGAAAATTCGCTATACAGAGGTTCATCTTTCCATTTTCTTTATAAATTACATAAAAAATATTTTAAATTCATAAATACTGGGAAAAAAGTATTTATTCACACCTTTTAGTAGATTAATATATATTTATTTTTTACATATCTTACCTATCAAAAAAAAAGAAGAAGAAAGAAATACTTCAAGAAAACTTTCTTGACATCTGCATCGACTTCATGAAGAATTAATTATTTTTGATGCTCACGCACTTACGTTTTGACATTTTCGAGCTACTACTAACGAAGTTACAAGTACGGCCGATCAACACTACAAATGAATGGAGACTAGTAAAAGGACACAGGGACACGAAGCGACTCCACTCAGGAAGAATACGAAGACGTTTCCAGTGAACTGGGACAATGGGGATTAAGGGTTGCACTTCTTGGATGAAGCGCACCGAATTCTATTACTCTCGGCACTTAATAAAACCAGTTCAAGATTTATGACCACCATGAAATGTGTTAAAAGAAAGAATAATATGAAATGTAGAGAAATATACTTTAAATATAGGATGAAAAAATTTAATCACAAGAGAAAAAGTTCGTTATATAAAAAATACAGTTCGCTATTGAGAGGTTATTTTACGAAGAAAATCGTGAATGTGTGTTCCTGGTTCCAGAAAAAAGTTCACTATATAGAAAAATTCGCAATATAGAGGTTCGACTGTATTTAGATTCTGAAATGAACACACTGAATGACATAACGCCTGAGGTTCACAACACAGTCACATCCATTTTAGTCAGCAAAAGTATTTAAATTCTAATTTCACCAGCAGTAAGAGTTATATTAACGTCACACTATAATTCAACCCGAGGGCAAAAGACGACGGACCTAGTAATTTTGAGCCTTGATCAAAACACGAGTACGACACCTGAGCTGGCACTTCCCTCTCCAAAATACCACGCCACGCCACGGGAGGACTTTAAACTAGACAGATTTAAAGTGCATCATCCCCCTCTACACTGTGGATCTTCAGTAGCACCAGGACTCGAAACCGTGCCACACTGTCCACGAGTTCATGACCATAACCCCTAGGAAAAAGCAAACTAGAGCTTTTTATAGAGCTCATTTATAGAGCTTTGATTCGGCCCGTTCTCATATATGCTGCTAAAACATGGGCAATGATGGTGAAAGATGAAAAGATTCTGGCTGTATTTGAAAGAAAAATTTTAAGAAGCATATTTGGTAGAGTTAAATGTGTGCTAATTATTGGAGAATAGAACAAACTCAAAAATTTGCATACATTTTAAAGAGCCGGATATTGAATTTTTTTGTAGCAATAGAGAGGATTAAAGGAGCAGGGCACTTATAATAAGATTGGATAATACAATTAATTCAAGCCATTAAAATAAGTAAATGTTAGTAAAAGTAATAATTTTCAATAATAAATAACAAATGCAAAGTATAATTACAGTGCGAGTTATAAAACCAGATTTCAAAAGTAAAAGTAATATTTATAAACATAGTACTACTATTTAAAGATATTGTTGAACGAATATTAACAGAATGTTAAGATTGATTTAACTGATTTGAATTTATACAATATTCTCTCTCTCTTTTTTTCGGAACATTTTAAAAGATATTCATTGATTAAGAAGTGTTGATGTTTGTGGAACCTTATTAATTCTTATCTTTTATTTGTAATCATCAAAACTTCACGTTAAGGAATACAAAAATAAAATTGTTTGCAACCTTTCCATACAATTATGTAATTATCTGTTTTCCTTTTTCTTAACACATGTGTATATATTGCTATAAGACTTCCTATGCATTTTCGAGGTCACGGTAGAAATGAACTTTCTAGTCAATAGTTTCCGGATTGAATTTCGATTCCTCCAAAATTACCTAACAGAAAATAAGACTAATTAAATAAAATTAAATTCCTAATTGAATTAGACTTCCCAATAAATTTGTAAGGGGCTCTTTTCACGGTTCTGAGTAATCCTCAAGGGAAAATACTTTTTATTGCATTATATGATTGAAAAACCTGCTTCTCTAAAGGAAGCACGATTTATGTTAATGAGGGATATTATTTAACGTCAAGTGAAGAGGAAAGCTTGGGATGGTGATAGTTATCACACGTAGACGAAGACGTTAGCTGGAGAAGCTAATATTGGAATCGTCGTTGTTCAAAGAAAAAGAACTCGACGGGCCCAAGAACTAGTACTATTGTAGAGGATCATGTATTGCTAAGTATAAAAGTTAGATTCTAGATATTAGATTACTAATTTAGCTGACGTTTTCCCCATAGCTTAGGTAGATTTTAGATAGTGATCAGAAAGTCATAATAAAGTAAATATTTAAGAAAGTGTCTCATCCCTTGGTGGACCCTCACACTTCAGCGAGCGAATTCTAGGAATTATGTCCTCTTGATACATGGTGAAGAGCTCTAGAAAAAGAAGTAGCGGGTTATGCATTGCTCTTATCATTTGATTAGGATTCAACATACGAAGACCATTGCCTATAGCTCATTGGTTAACTCTAATTAAGACGTTATAGTATTTCCACAAATCCCAATCATAATTCTCTTCTTCCATAAAGATAGTTGAGAAAAATATTTCAGAGAACTAATGCTCTTTCTACGATTACAAAACTTAAAATATGAAATCAGTTTTGAAGGTAGAGTTTTGAAAATAAAAAATAAATTATAATTATTAACAGTGATCCCCCCACTTTTTATCAATGATGATATAAGGTGGATTAAAAGTTCCTGACAGATTTGAAAATTTAACATAAAATCATCTAACTTACGAAAGTGTGGTTTAGATTAAAATATTTCCTATGATGGGAATTTTGTTTGTGCAAATAAAAAGATAATTTTGTGAATTTCATCTATAGACGACTTTTTATAGTATAATCAGTAAAAGAAGAATAAGCGTATCGCTCTAGCAATTCAGTAATAGACGATATTCAGTATTCTAGCAATATACGACTTTTTACAGTATAATCAGTAAAAGAAGAATAAGCATATCTCTCTAGCAATTCAGTCTATTCAACAAGCAAAGCTTACAAACATGTAGATGAAAATTGCGTAATGTTTGGATGTGGCTTGAACCGCCACTAAGGGTATACACACTTCGAAAAGTATGGTAGTTGGTTATCAATATCCACTGCTGGCCACATTAAATGCAACACCTGAAGCAAGCATGCAAACCATGTAAAATTACCATCATGCGTTGGAGACGATGAAATTTTAAATCATTAGCATTATAGCGCTGACGCACATCACGGGTGACCGAAACGCCACTCGCAAGCGCTATATAAGTCGATTCGAGTTTATAGACGCCCGTGGTGAGAAGCTGCTGTACTGTTGCGTTGTGCATCGCCTCACTCGTCCTGCACCCGGTATCATGGTTTGGGGTGGTATTGGCTTTCACTGCCACACCCCTCAAGTACGCATTGTCGGTACACTGAACATCTAGCGCTACATCTCTGAGGTATTGGAGCCCATGGTCTTCTCATAAATTTAGCGCATGCCACCAGCCATATTCCAACACGATAATGCGGACCACACGTGACACGCAATGTTCAAGAGTTTTTCTTTCCTCCTAAGATTAAATTGCTTCCTTGGCCTGCGTAATCTCTATATCTATCACCAATCGAAAACGTGTGATTCATGTTTGCACAATGACTGGCGCGGGATACACCACCCACTGCTACTCCAGATCAACGTTGGCAATATGCAGAAGCCGGACGGACTGCTGTACCCCAAGTATACATCCATAGCCTCTTTGATTCTATGTCGAGGCGTGTAGCAGCGGTTAGAGCCAACAATGGCTGCTTCTCTAACGACTGATTTTGCCATCATCCACAATTCATAAGAGGTTGTAATTTTAATCGTTTGATCGTTGTACAACATGTTATCTGTCAAATAAATTTCGCTGTGATATATCTCTGGTCCTTCATGATGTTGCATTTTGTGTGGCCAGCAGTGTAGATGAAATGTATCTGCACAAACACTTTGCATCTGTTTCTATACGGGATGAATTCTTTTAATGGTTAGTCTGGTTTTTGCTGTTCTTTTCGACACATTTCAATTATGGGTGAAATTGGATTTTTTGGAGCGAAAACAAAACTTTTTATCTCGAGAAGCTTTTGGATCAAAGCCACAAACTCATAAGCTAATTAGTTGATTTTAAATTATATTTTTAAATATACCAAGGATTTTTTTAGTAACTCTGTATTTTGAAATTGTTTTAAGACTGCACCAGTCAAGAGAGCCTTGCTTTGGTATTACTTTGTAAGTTAAATATATGTGAACACATCAGTTTTAGCTCTTTTGTATGAATCTCCTTCTCTGAAATCATATTGCTTCAAACTTAACAGAGATAAGAAATTAGAATTAGTTTCACAAAGATGAAAATGATAATCCAATGCGGAAAATTTGGAGTTCTATCTATGTGTATAACCCCCCTCCTCCAGATATTTTAAGATTCTTGCTATGATAGAAATCAAAGTTAACAACAATATAAATGCATACAAATTTAATTGTCCATTAATAAAAATCTTAGTTTCAATTTACACCGAAATGCGAAATTTCTTCGTAAACATCAAATACAATATAAATTTCATTTAGGTGTAGGCATCGCAAGAGAGGAAGTATTGAAGTGTTACGTTATTTGTACTTCAAATGGCTCATTATCATAGCTAACTAACATGGCTTTGGAAACAGAGTTCTAATACGTGCTAAGACGAATTAATGATGTTTCCTGCATTCGGAGTAAATTAGCAGACGTCCAATTACTGAAATATTCAAACTTGAACTGCTTTTAATAGCCTAACTAAAGGAGTTGTTACGAAGTTATGAAATCAACATGTACATTATAACTGAGCATATAAATTGTTTGTTTTGAAATGTATCACAACTTGTATAGTTTTGAGAAACTTTTTTTTGTTAATTGAATTGATGCATTCATTTTTGATAGAGGTGGTAGGAAAAAACCAATAAAACCAAAATTTCTTAAAAACTTATCTATTAAAATATCTGTAATTTTTTAATATTTTTCTTAGTTATTATATTCAGGTGGAAGATTTTATTTTCTCCAGTCAGTAGTTCTCAAATTTTTGCCTCAATGTAACCGTGAATAGGTTCTTAAGCATAATGTAACCCTTGATCAGGTCTAAAATTTTTTATATCCTCATAGTACAGTATTTCTAAGCGGTGGTGTTTATAGCTTTTGAAGTTGAGAGTATCGTGAGCTTCAAAGCTCAATGCCCTCTCGTTGACGATGTGTGGAAGTCTGGAGAGAGAGTTGCTAGCTAAGATGTTTTTTTTATCACTTGACCATGGTTTAAAATTAAGAAGTCCGTCACTATTGCCCTCTGTAGTTTCAAAAGTATGATATCAGTAAAAATCACATAAAAAAAAATCTCAAAAGTGAAATTGCCATACCATGAAGAAATGCGCATAATTAATTGTATATTATAATATGGGTTGAGGTGAAAAACATTATGCGAATGATTAAACTTACATGTACATTTGATCACAGGTGACCCAATTTTTGGTAATAAAACCAGAGCAGCAGGCTTACTGTGCACTTGCAATCAGAGACGAATTTGCAGCATCAGAACCACTGGAGGGATGAAGAATAAGCATCGGAGACGTCAGCAAGCTAAACACCAACAGTTATGGCCTAGGAGAACGAGACAATATCCTAGGGCAGCATGTTTATCGATTACGCGAGATTGGCACTCGTGCTGTACGGGATGGCTATATGCGCCAAGATGGACACGAGATTATCTGAAAACTGTTGGAAAGGCAATGGATAACACAGATGTACAACAGATCGCGCTGAAAGGCAGATTCGCTGAATGGTACTTCAAGACCTGTTTGCCAAAAGACGTGATGTTCAAATCTATCGGCCGTCGTTTGTCAGCAGCTAAAACATCCACAACAGCACACGGTTGCGCACGCGGCAGCCAGTCATTGAAGTTTCTTTGAGCACTCAGTATAGGGTTACATGCCTGGCTTAGTGTCGACATTATCATTTCCGGACCAACGTATGGCAGCGATTACTTTTTCCAAATAAATCCTCATTTAATTTATGAAGGAATTACTGTTCATAAACGAACTGCTAGCACATAACACCGAACGTCATACTAAGCTTCATAGTTTGGAGTGACATCAAGTTCGATCAGTGTGTATCCCTTGTGTACATTACTAGCAGTTTAACATCAGATTGATAAGCTACACAAATTATTTTGCCTTTGTTTTGTACAGGACACCACTGGCACGTTATTCCAGTAGGGCCATGCCAGGATTCATGACGCACGACGAACTTTCCTCAGCTTGAACAGAATCGACAGCCCTCCCTTACCAGCAATCTGTTCCGATCTCATTCCTAAAACATGTGTGGGCCTTTATCAGACATGCAATGTACCGGGCATCATCTGTAGAGGAATTATTGGCAGTGGACTCCCCTTGGCAAGAAATATATCAGAATACCATTAATTTTTAATTGACAGATGCATCTTCGTTCAGAGGTCTGTATACCCTCCCCCTTCCCATTAAACACTGGATAAAGAGTTCTCTATGTGGATATTTTAGTTTTCTCCTTTCGCTATTTCGACCGTAAGTGCTATTGTGAATATTATTCACCTTAATAAATAACCCCTCTCCTCTTATATTGTCATATTTTTTTTGAATATCTTATGTATATATACACGGTGTTCAAAATTAAGAGAATTGGCATGTTTTGTCTAATTTCATGAAAATATTTGAGCGAAATGTAAAAGTACTGCTCCGAAAAAAGATGCATATGTACGTCGAATACATAAGTCTATATGTGTGTGGGCAGAGCTAGTCGAGGAACAGGATTTATAAGTGCACGTGTCAAAATCCGCATTTCGTTCACCAGCACCCCTCGTCAAATTTATTGGTGTTTTTTGCAGCAATTGATTAAATTAAAATTCAAAGAGTAAAAATGAGTAACCACCAATATTTAGATGACGGATTGAGATGGAGAATTGTGGGTAGGCAATAAGCAGGCCAGTCACAAGTCCAAATTTGTAGGGAGTTCAAATTAACGCGTGCTCAGTGTCGTGTTCAACTTATGGAAACAGTTTCAGGATACTGAATCCATCGAGAGAAAACCTGGGAAAGGTCGTCCAAGAGCCCCGGTGACCAGAGAAGATTGCCAGTTGCTCCTTATAGAGAGGCATAACAAGGATGCTACAGCTTCTCAGATCTCTCTTGAGTTGTATGCAGTCTTAGAAATCCGAGTTTCAAGTGTGACTGTTTTCGGAAGATTTTATGAGACAGGGCTGTTTGTAAGAATGCCTGATGTTCGCGTCTCTCTCAGATCTGCGAACAGGAGAGTCCATTTAAACTCAATGGATCAATGAAGGACCGTTCTTTTCTATGATGAGTCCTGCTTCAGCCTAACCAGTGATTCTTGCAGTACTTTTATCTGAGAAGAATCAGGGACCCACTCGCTATCCTCCAATGTCCTAAAAATTGACCATTACTGTGCAGCGGTGGCTTGATGGTCTGGGAAAGCATTATGTTGGATGAATACATATACCTCCATGCCTTTCAATGAGATACTGCGACTTCTGTGAGGTATAGGGATGAGGTCTTGGAGCCCTATGGGCTCCTTTTCATGGGTGTATTTTGCCCTGATTTTATTTTAATGGATGCCAACGTGAGACCACATACAGCTCATCTGGTCAACGAGTTTCTAAAAAGTGAAGATAAAAGCTGCTACAAGCCACTACACTGAATGAAAGTGGCTTTGAATGTCTTGCTGGGGTTATGGCAGCCCATGTGACCTCCATATATTGCCAAAGAGGACCAGGTGTAGCAACTAGGGAGTGTAGGCTAGATTAGTCGTTCTCCAATAATCGACTAGATATATTCGATAAAATATACATCGGAAGAACAGGCAGGCAAAGGAAGTTATTCAATCTCATGGAAGAAGAAAAGAAATCTGTAAAATTGCAAGTCACATGTGGTCACAAATAGTTCTGTAGGAATTTGGTTGTTGACAAATTCTGAAGGTAAGGGAGGACTACAGATTCCAAAACCTCAGAGATATAGCACTGGGTAATCATTGTATCGGCTGCATATAATAGGTAGAGCGGTATTATATATATATATATATATATATATATATATAAAAATATATAATATATATATATATATATAGAATCCAACGCTATTGCAAACCACAGTACCGGGTACAAAACCAATTAGGCGATGCATAAGGCAACAGTTAAGCTTTCTCCAGGGTGTCGCTAGATTCTAATTAGATCGTCATGATGTGCCGGGCCAAAAGCGTGATACTTTTAATCACGATACTACCATGTCATTGGGTTGTTCATGTTCCGCCTTTCAATGCACCGTTGCTAACGCAAATGCCTGTGGTTTTGAGATAAAGGTATTCACAGCAAATGCTTTGCGGAGATTGCACTGTGCTGTAAAAGACGTCAAATGTTACATGCGGACACATACTATAGTGCAGTTGATCGTATTTGTTGTGATATGCTTCCTGATGTGGCACTGCCATACACCAAATGTTCCTGTCAATACGCGTAGTGGGGAAATGAAATTTCCAATCAGTTCCGTGGTTTCCCGTTCATCCATCGATTTCTGATCCTGATTACTGTTGCTTGGTTATGTCAGACATTATCAAGAATTGGAAGGATAATTCGCATTCTCTATAGGAAACGATTCTTCCACCTATATTAGTATTCTTCAAAGCCTCTGTGAATCTGTTCTCGAAAAAAAAAAAAAATACCCTCAAGAAAGGCAATTCCAGGGCGTTAAAATGACATTCTGTTCTCCTTTCATCTATCATTTATAAGTAGCAATATAGGTGTTCATGATGTGTGTCTGCATTGAAATGCAAATCATTTGTATATCCCTTCGGGGTGTATGTACAGCGGAAATTTCACATTGTTTGGATACTGCCTTCATGGTGTTGCATTTTGGATAGTCAGCAGTGTATTTCAATATTTTAAATATTTTTCTTCTGGTACAAGGAATTCAACACACGATGTTTTTACTTATTTTAAAGAAAAATTTTCTGAGAACAGTAAATTAAAAATTTTTGACCAATTTCTTTATTTACATATAAGTACCCAAAATAATTTACTTCTTCATTTTATGAAATAATATTTATTTCAATTACATTTTTGAATTTTTTTCGAAAAATTAAAGGAAAATCATAAGCAGGAATAAAAAAAAAAATTTTATTCATGCGCTCTTCTGAAGACGCTAACGTACAAATTGTGTTTTAAAGATGGATAACTAAGATGGGATGCATAAATTTAAATATATTAGAGAAAATGAGTATGAGTAATATTGTATCAATTCATTGTTTAACTCTAAATATTGAATTTAAAACATAACTTTCTATTAAAAAGTATTCCAAAATAATGCTAAAATTAATTATATATACTTGAAAAATTCTAAATTTATATAAAACTAATAATAGTTATTGGTTATTATCTTAAAAATAATTTTAAAAAAATATCTTTTGTGTTTCATTTTAGAAATTGAATAAAATAAATTAAAGCATGCAATTTCTAGAAGCATTTTATTTAGGAATTACTTCTAATAGGAAATAAAAATGTCACGAACAAAAAATGTGCTACACATAATATATATAAATATAATAAAAAACAATACAAAATTACAATATAACTTTGTCTGTTCTTTCTGGGTTTTAATATGTTATATTTTGAAGAAGTCACTTTCCACATAAAGCCATTAAGAATAATCCCTGTCTTTTTTCAAATACACTGAAAATATTTTTGAAAAATACGTGACTTAGCCTTTAATGGAAATTTTTATCGCAATAAGCTGGAAAAGAAGGTAAAAAATTTAAGTAATCTGTTTTTTTATTCTCACTGAAACGAATGTTTGTTCGAACGAGAGAGAGATGTTTTGAAGAGGATTGTTAGCAAATAGATGTTTTTACTTAAGAATCCCTGGTGGAGGATATTTTGAAGTCCCCCCCCCTTCTTGTATTTTCCACTGCTTTCTTTTGAAAGCCGCATTGAAAAAAAAATCCAGTCACCATTTCTCGACAAATTTATTTGATCAGAGTTGGCTTCCATTACATTGAATTCACTTTTTTTTATTGTTTCCCCCAGGAGCGTACGGTATTGGAGATCTTAACAGAACTGCTTTTTTGTTACCTATTCTGAAATCTTAATCGTCAAATCAGAAATCTATGCCTTCTATATAAAAACAATTGCAATGTTTTCGAACATTTGTGAATTAAGCCGTAAGCAAAGAATGAGAAGGATTTCACTCGGAGCATCACTGATCTTCAAAAAGATAAATTGTTTATTTTGATTTTTTTAAATAATGTTTAGTTTTATAAATTGTATCATTCAGACTAAAAGATTGGAACACAGAATTTGAGAAGTTGTACTGTAGTTTGTTGTTTTTCCTTATTCCATTTGTGATTAATGTTCCCTAACATCCATCAGTGTTTGAGTGTTAGAAGGAAAATCAGATATAATCAAAACAAATATAATTTTATTGTTCTATCAATTAATTTAAATGACCCAGGGAAGGAAATCCACTTATATTAAAGTATTGGAGCAAAAGCGAGGTAGACGAGATATTTAATATTTAATTATGATTCGAATCACTTACTTTTGGAACGTTTTGGTAATATACGTTCTAAATAATCGTAATCCGCTCTCAGCTATTTGACTTCTACAGTAGTCGATATGTTTCTAATTCAAATATGTTATTGACTAAATCGTCAATTATCAATTTTAAATACGAAGTAATTAATCGACGAGTCACTCTCGATTAGTTTTCTACTACCTTTTTTTTTACTACTACTTTTTTTTTAATCACTGACCTATTATCTAACTCCTAACCCCTCTCTCTCTCGAACCTAAAGACCAATGCTTAAATATACGAGAGGATTTACATAAATTTCATCTTCGTTTTTGGGGAAAAGTTTTCAATAGAACAATATTTAAAAGATAGGTTTCCCAAGAGAGAGAGGATTAGGGGGAGGCTCACGAATAGACCCGTTACACATTGACTTATCACTCATTCGCAATTTTCTAACTACAATTTTTTCCGAATGAATAAATTTGATAATTATAAATTTATATAATACCTACATAAAATTAATGGTATATTTTGATGAAAAATTGGAAAGATGAGATTTTTGAATTACAAATAATTATTTATTGTGAATGGATCTTTAAACACAAAGAATTTTTTAAGAAAATCCGTATGTTTATGTATAGGGCAATCAGCGATAATAATGTGTAATATTTTAAAATATATATAGTAGCATATAACGTCGAAGATTATACATCTAAAAATATATATTGCCTGGTTATCTGTCACTTTTTAAATATTTTATTTCACTCTTTCTACGGTACTGTTAATCTTGAAAATATTAAAATCCAGAACGGCTACTTAAAAACACAACTATGAAGCAGTACACTGATGGCATTTAACTCATTATATGCCCCAAAACATTATTCTTTAATTTTTTCAAAAAAAAATACATTAATATGATAACAGGAATGAGATATGAAAGGAAAAATTGCTTTCAAGTTTTCTATTTGTGCATTGGCATAGAAACTACAGACCGTCCCTTTTTTGGGACATTGGCCAAATACGCTATCAAAATCCACAATATTATTGGTGGGAGACAAAATGAATTGAGTTTGTGATGTTTTTGAGTTTCTGTGGTGCGTGGAATGAAACAAAACACTTGTCATAGACAGCAACAATATAACTAACTTACAATTCCGTCGTTTTTTTTTCTTACAGTACGCGCATCTCTTCTGTGTTTTAATTGGAATGATGAAGTGATTTCCTGGATCAAGTCGTACATCTGTGCCAACCCTTCCTCCCATCAGTTTGTTTCCTTGAGGTCCTCGACGCTTTTACATTGATCCTGTTTTCTTTGAGAGGTATAAAAGCACTATTCTCCATCGAACATCCAAAAGTGAGAGCTTCTCATCTGAATTAGCAATTTGGTATCCACACCATGTGTTTATCACACAAATATCGATCATTTAGGTGAACAATGGCCATCATCATTTCTCTTTGACCTTATTCTACCATTTCTTTGACTTATTCCAATCTGATATCGACATCGGAATGATATTGTAGTATGCCATTGTCCCATTATTGGGACGCATAACATAACTTGGATCTTTAACTTACTTCAGGAATTCTAGAATCAACTGAATGTTACATTGACATCTGTATATTCATAACAAACACATCCACATAAAATATTTCTCTCAATTGTAATATAGCTCCTAAGCTTACAATGCTGCCAAGTGTAAAACTAAAATATGCGCTAATTAATTCATTTCCAACAGTGAGCTAATTGTTGAAATTTTTTTTGATTTTGTACTTTTACAGTAGTCTAACCTTTTACATTTAGGAATAAGAATCAAAACTAAAAATTCCACTATTTAGGTTGAAACCAAGAAAAAACAAGCGTCCCAAAAAAGAGACAATGGTAAATTATGGGTTAGGCTGTCTTCGCCAAATGAATAAGAGCCTCAACTAACTGCAAAACGCATTTTCAAACAGGAAAACGTCTCAATTTTCACAAAAAATTGCAGCGTTGTAATTCTTGTACATGTTTATGATATTGCGTTTTTAAAATTTCAAAATATTCATTAAATAATCAATTTTTTTTGAATTTGTAAAATGATAGCGTTACGCCGTTGGAGAAAAAATACGAAAGATATTTTATGCCAGAAAAAATAGATCATCTTAGATAAAAATGAGTAGTATGATAAAATACATGCTGCTTTCTATAGAATAGGGAAGCCTAAATATAAAATTAATGTGGGAGTACTTTTATATATCTGAAAATATATTTTGAATTCCGTCCCTACTTTTTAATATTACACAATGACAGTCTTAATAGATAACGTGAATATATGAACATCGAACTATAAAGAAAAGAGAGGGCTTCTGGCGATGGACCTCATAATTTTAAGCCACGGTCAGGGGACGAGGACGAGGACGACTTCTGAGCCGGCGCCCCTCTCTTCGAACTTCCACATCACTCCAACAGTTGAGATTTGATCCTCGACAGATTTAAAGAGCATCAATCCCTCTGGAGGGAGGATCTTCAGTAGCATGACTAGGGCTTGTACTCATGAGACACTGGCCACAAGTTCGTGACCATGACCAGAAGGTCACTGCACCCCCCACCCCTTGATAAATAGTAATTCTGTAAGGAGTGTGAGCGTGTTACAGGTAGATTACTGTTTGTAGATTTTAAAACATCGAAAATAAATAAAAATATCTAAAAATGTAATAAATTAAAATTGATAGAAAAAAAAGAGATAAAAATCTCTCTCTTTAATACTACAACTCTTTCAATAACACATCACTTACAATAAAAAAAATGTGTTAATTTATATCTTTGTTGTATTCTGAATTGTTTTTATATCAAGTAATTTAAAATATTGGCAATGAGTTTATAAAATTTAATATTAAACGTCAAAATATGCTATAGCGACCTACTGGATCAACTTTTTCAGTTAATAGCAGGCCTTAAGAGTTTTATTCGCTTCTTGAAAATAATTTATTGTATAGTTGAAGTATTTAAGTACAAACATAACCTTCAAGTGATGCATATGCATTCTTAAACTATGACGATATATCTCTTTTATCCAGACCGATTCTTTTCAGGCAAAATATTTAAACGAAAATCTCTGTTGTTTGATGTGGCGTTCCAGTTTTTCTGAGTATAATCAAAGGGGGGAAAAAAGAGTCAAAACATTTTTTTCTCTACACACTCTAAATCTAGTAGCCCTCACAACACACTAAAGGGTGCAATAACCTTATGTTCAAACACTTCATACATGTCAGAGTGGATTATTTATGCTGTCGAACGAGTATATCGATAAGAGAAGAAAAACACATCTTTCGTCTTATCATCATTTAGTTCTATGTGTCATAGTAACATGAGTCATACTCTTTATAGAAAATAAAACTACGAGAATTAATCAATTTTGTATTTCACTCATCTTTCTACATGATGCGATGAGATAAAATGCGTCTAACTGAAGTGTGATGAGTTCTTTATGTTTCATTACATTTCCCTTTGAAACGTATTTATTTTCTTAAATTATTTCAAGGAACATCAGGAACAGAAAAACAGGAACTTAAAATTTATAAACATTATCAGTTCCTTCAATATTTCCAGGAATATCTTGAGTTTTACTCGTCTATAGCAGGAGTGGGCAACCATTTAGGCTCGCAGGCCACATCATGGAAGATACGGAAGGAGTGCCCCTTTTTAAAAAGATTGCATTCATATTACAGAGGCGTAGCTACCGCTGTATCAGTCGCATCATAGATACGGGCCCCTCCCACGCTTCAGGAGTCCCAATATGCATAAGCAAAAAATCACAAAATGTTAGGGGCCCCAAAAAAGGGCCCCAATTAATTTTGATACAGGACCCGGTATCAAAATCTCAGTAAAAGATATATTTTTTATCAAAAATACAATTTTATTGGTTATAATTCAATACATATGAGTTAAATAAATTAGTGGCAGTTTTATACGATTTAGTTACTGTGCTAATTTCATATCAACTACAGCTGCAAGCACATTTAATTTTAGAGTCACTTTAATGGGACAAATGTACCCTATAACACAGTAGTTCTCAAACTTACAATACTTGCAACCCAATATTCAATCATAATTTTCATCGCATCCCCTTCATACAATAACAATGAATTGAATTCAATAATGCGATACTTTGACGCTAAAGCTACAATATGACTTTAGCCTTTTAAGTGCCGCCGGCGTTTATAAACGTCTAGCTCAGCCAGTGCTCAAATTGCCCCGGACGTATATATGCGTCTTTCCGAAGTACGATTTTTTCTGTTCACTTCTATCTATAAAATTATTCCGAAGGCTTTGGAATGCAATAAAATGATCTTGACAGTGTGTTTTCAAAAAATTTACTTATTTCAGAGGATTTTCTTATTTTTATACCCTTTCTCCTCCCCAATACACTGCATACACGTGCATACGTGCAAAACGGGAGCGAACCAGGCAACATTTTTTTCGGCAGTTAAGGGATTAATTATAAAATAAAGATAAGGGTTAATATTTGCATATAATTTTTATTTATGACAAGTCCCTAGGGTCACTGGTAATTATAAAACTTGTTCTTAACTCAGTATTGTTAAATTAATAATAAAACACATTGTGATGTACTGATACATTTATAAGTGTATTATATCAGTGTAAATGTTCCTTTTTATTTTTTATTACGTCATATTTTGTTTACTTTCAATAAATTAATAATTGTTTTAAATAATCTTTTGTTTTTGACTTTTTAATATGCTCGCCCCCCCCTCCTAGGGTTACTACAGTGCCCCACAATTTGAGAAGCGCTGATGTAACACTTTTGTAACATTTTTTTGAAATCAAAAGCAAGATTTCTTGTTGAAATTCTCCTCACTACCTTCAAATTATGTCAGCCAACCTAATCTTCATGCCAAAAAAAAATGTATACAAATACATGTTTACTCAAATGTATAGAAAACTTTCTGTGTATTTGCTTTTTAGGCTATCTTTGCGAGCCGCATGGGGCTCACATCTGATCTATAGGAATTTTGTATTAGAGAGTTTGTCTGTCATTAAAAGGAATTAAATCTCGAAGTGATTAGAGATAAGTTTGTTCTCAAGTGTTGAATTTTGTCATTCAATTTTAATTTAAAAAAAACTCTGGATAAAATGTATTTATTGATAAAGATAACAGTTAAATTCTTTAAAACGAAAAAAAAATACTTAAAAGAAAAAGGAAGAGCAGAACTCATCGCAACATTAAAATATATTCAAAATGTAGGCACTGCTTTACCTATTGGATTGATCTGCTTTAGTGCTAGCGGTTTATTCATACGGGAAAGACCTGTGATTTTGCAAAATTTATCACACACAAAGCTGCTACATTGCTTAATTTTCAATGTGAATTAAATAAATATTTGTAAATCATAAAAAGGAATGTGAAAAATAAAATTATTTAATATTCATTATATAGTAGCCCTTGTTAATAACAATCTTAGTACCAAAAGATCAACATAACTAATAATTGTTACTTATATAATTGAATGCTGCATAAACTGTAATGGAACATTGAATTTACATAATTGTTGATTTGTTGATGCATATGCTACAAATCGATAATATACAAATTACTTTTATGTTAATGAAATATAGATATTGCTACCTAAATTATTACTTTGAATTAATTTGTCTGAAGAGATTAATTACTGCCTATTTTCTATAAATTACTAATTTTACAGTTTATTTATAAATAATTTCCATTGGTAAGAATGATATTTTGAAGGTAATTTCCTTAATAAAATATTAAAAATATAGCACAAAATCCTGTTCACTCATGCCCTTTTTGAACCAAAACTTCCTATCTTTTAAAAAAGAAATTTCTTTTTGTACATACGAACCTGCATAATTATTGAATTTTTCTTATTGTTTAAAGACAAAATATACACAGCGAAAAACTGCTACTGTGCTTGATTATTCTACTCCGAAAAGATCATTGTAGAAACACATGTCAGTGTATTTATTCAATTCCTACTATTAGTTGACACTCTTCCGAAAATTTGGTTCAAATTTTCAATCGTTAACAAAATACTTTTTATTCATCCACTCAAACTCAAATACATTTTTTTAAACTTGAAGTGAATGGCAATTTATACACAGTTTTTTCACATATTAATTCATTAATTAAAGTAAAAAAATGAATAAATAGTAACAAACAAAAATACAGCCCAACACCATATATAGAAAGGAAAATGGAAAATTGCAAGGAAAATCACTTTCTATTTTGTCACTTAAAATTGTGATTCTGTCATCTGTATAAACATATTTATATTAATTGTAACTATTTAATAAAAAGTAACTATTAATAGAAGTTGGAATTTATTAATTTTTTTATATTACTTGTTTAAATGTTATAAAATTTAAACAAGTAACATAAAAAAATAAAATTTATTCTTTAAAAATTTAGTTTTAGGAAACAGAAATGGTAAGTTCCCAAATCAAATATCCCGAGTAACCGTAACCGAATACTTATGTAACGGAGGCGTAAAAATTACATAGCTAAATGATTAAAGCCTCATTATATGAAAGAAATTAAATATCAGGGCGTGCCTGTATGTGAAAGTGGCTTTGTTCCAAATGGATGGGGGTAAATTTGAAAGAATTGTTCTGATTTATTAAACCATTTTCACATTGGAAGATGTATGAAGTAAAGTAATTAGAAATTTAATGTAGACAATTCATTATAGCATAGTATTTTGAAAAATTAATGTTGTCAGTACCTTAAAAATTAAGCTTATATTTCATGTTTTTACAAAAATTTGGCAGAAAAATTTCTTTATGACATAGTATACTACGTAACACAGAGAGAAATCTTAATCGCGCTATACAATACAAGAGAAGACAAAATATTTTGAATCATTCATATTTTAATATAGAACATTTCAAGAATAATTTAATGCGAAATTTTCGGATGAGTAAAAGTAAAATAAACAATCAAAATAGTAAATTAATAAATAAGTCAAAGTAAGCTTTAATTAAAGTAAAAAGATTTTGGCTTGTTTTTTTAAACCCCTAAAAATTGGTTTTATGGCTAAAATGTTACTTAAAAAAATACACATATGTATTTAACACTAGATGACCATAATTCTAGTGCCTTTATAGGTTTCAACAAAAATGGAGGTCATTTCTTTCTTTTTTTAATTTAAAAACTCCAAAATATAAGGATAGATACATTTCACCAAAAAAATTAACTCAAACACTGTGAATATACTGTTTTTAATTTATTGATAATATGCATTACAGAAGTTAAAAGATTTTTCAATAATTTTTATACGAACATTCATTGGTTGTCTGGTGATGACATTTAAAACATTACGACAATGCAAAGTTTCGTTTTCTCTCTGTTACAACATAAAGCATATATACTCAAAATTCTATTGTTTACCGTTTGACATGATTTATAAAGCGTGTACGTAATACATTCTGATTTATCATTTGCGGTTATTTTAACCATTTGTATAAAATGATTACTAAGAATTTACATAAATAGGAGTTTTGTTAATCGTTTGGAAATAATATGTTTATACACTTTAAATGTTAGCAATTCAGTTGCTCGGAATGATTTTTAGTATGACATCAGACAATTAGTTAAATGCCAGGTTTTCTATGATTGAAATTGTAAAAAATGGCTCTTTTTAAATAAAAACAGATGCATTAAATAAAAAAAATCATTACAGCATCAAGTTGATTTATTATAACACAAAATTTATGGCAAGAAGATTTGGAACTCTTGCACTATATTTTATTTATTTATATTTTTGTAAAGGTACAATGGTTTTCTTTTATTTCAGCAAGAAATCAAACAGATAGAATGCGGGTCATGAAAACAACGTGACAAATAATCCCATTAAAGCAAAAGAAAAAGGAAAACGGATATGATTGGGAGAATGCTTGTAGCACAAACAAATGAGTCTGGTTCAAACTAGATTAAAATATGGGAAAACAACAGCTTTGCTTTGTTAGATTTTTCTTTAAAAAACACAAATTAAATTCTCATTATAAAATACTGTGAATACATCAAAGACGTGTTCAGTAGCAAATACATTTGTATGAGTGAGATGCATAGAACTTTTAGATGCTCTGTCCGCTCTAATGCTCTATGCAATTTTATCGGAAGTATCTATTCTTCGTATTAAATTGAATGTTTTTAATTCAAAAATATATTTAAATTTTTTTTATCCGTTAGAACGAATCGATTTGAGGGGACAAAAAAAACGATTTATTTTGTGTTGTAAATTATGAGCAATATGATAGAGAAATAGTTAAGGTTAAATTAAGAAATAAAATGTACTTTTTGAATAATTAAAAATTATATTTTCTTACATAGCAAAAATATAGGATCAGTGAGGATTATAAATGTTTTTTAAAAAATAAATTCATATTTTTTTGAATTTTTTGCTTGAAAATAAATTATTTACATCAAAGATTATTGGACTGATAAGAAACTGTGAAAATCGTACTATTTTAACTATGAGCCTAGAGAGTATAAATTCGCCGATAAATGAAATTAAAAGAATCTAATTTTTTTTCTTTGATGCCCTTTCTCTAATAAGCCTAAAAGGGTATACTTTCTAATAAGACATTTTTCGGGTAAGACTATGTTAATTAATACAACTATAATGAGAATAAATTTTTGATTATAAAATCATCAAGAAATTTCCCTCCCCCCTCCAAATCGAATAAAAATATATCATATAAAGTTCTTTTAATAGCACATACGATACCTAAAACAACATGTGTACATTTTGATGCCGAGATTTGCCATTTGAGCGTCCCCTCCCCCGTAGTATATCTACAACCTTTCCCCCCTCCCCTCCATTTTTGTAATTATATATACTTTCATACTGTATTTCAACCCTTATATATGAAGGCTGGTGTGTGTGCTCTGAGTGAAGTGCAATATTCCATATGAAATTTCATCCTACATTTTTCACAGCTATTTTCCCGATAAAGGCATTTGTCTCGCTACACATTTGAATATCGACTCTTCAGTCTTTTGCTCCTGCTCATCTAGGGAAGAACGCTAGGGGTGACCGCGTCCAGCCAATGAATAGCGCTGCGTGACGTCACGTGACGCCATATTCTCCCCCACCGCGAAATCGTCCTGCAGTTTCCGTAGGGGATCACAAGCAGCGATTCTGAATCGAGCTAAAGACCCACTCGGCGAAGTGTCATTCTACTCTCCCGTTTCCAGGTACAGTTTCTTCCTTCCTATTCTCTATGTTTCCAGTTTTTTTCTCTTCTGTTATCTGTCTAAAAACTGTCGTAAGCGGCTGTGCGGTATTTGTGAGGAGATTTCGGGTAGGAATAAAGTAAGCGGGTTACATTTGGGTTAGAGTAAACATAGAGATGTGTTTTGGTTTGGTATTGAATCCGCTTTAATCCTGGCTCGATCGTAATCTAGATGAGTTGTATCGAGCTCGTGGATTTTGACCTCCATTTTTAAAAAAAATATATTGAATTTTTTTTTATATTGAGATTCAAATTTAATCAATCGGTGAAAATAATTTTAAGCTTCCGAATTTGTTCGTTTTTTTAAAGTGAAGTGAATAAGGAAAATGTATCATTCATTTTATTGACGGCTGTCATGTAAGTCTTTTTAAATATTTTTGTTAATTTTTTGAGTTGTTTCATGAAATGAAGCCTCGATGTATTTAATTATTTCTTAATATTTGTTATCATTAATAGTAATATTTAAGCGGATCAATTAAATTTTAAATACCATTCGAATTTTATGAAATGTGGTTCAAATTGTTTATGAGTAAATTACAATGACATGTGAATTTTTTCATCGTAATTATTTTTTATAATGGCTTCAAATAATTAACTAATTTATTTCGGATATAATAATATATAAATAACTTAATATTGTAACTCTTTAAAATTTGTTTTCTTAAATATTTTTCCTCGATGTCCTATTTATTTTTAAATTGCAAGTTTATATTCAGCAAACAGTCTTTTTGAATGCTTAAAACCCATTTTAAAATATTTTTTTCCAAATATTATTTTTTGCTTTAGAATGTGTGAAAATAATTTTCTATGTATACCAACTCTATTTTAAGTGTGCAGATGATAATATTCTATGAGTGTAATATTAAATAGTAATAATTTTAAAAAATTTATGTATGATGTATATATATGTATTATCAATATTTTACGCACAGAAAAAAAATGATTTGTAAATGAAAATGATCTATCTCAACTCATAGATCGTTTTAAAATTAAAATGATCTTTTATAAGACCATTTGAACTGATATTATTTGACATAGATTTCAGCCATAAAAAGGAAAAAATAGTTCAGACTGCAACAACATAAACTTAATATCACAGAATTAAGGCTCTATATTACTACAGTTTTATTTTTAAATTTTAGCAAAGAAAAAATATAGACAATTCCAAAATTACGTTTGTTTATTATAATGTCCAGAATTAATAGATTTCGATATATATATATATAAATAATATCTATTTATATTTCTGCTGCACTTCTGACAAATGAATCTTACGATTTTTTCCGTACTTTAAATATCCGGATTATTATTATTTTTTACGAATTATATCTCACATTTTTTTCATTTAGCTTTATCATATGATTTAAAAATCTAGTTGTTATGCAAATAAAATATTTTTGATTTAATGATTCTTCAGTTTCACAAAATTGCATAAATATGCATTTTTCTTTTATGTGACACATTTATAATAGGATTATAATTCTCTGTGTTTTATAGAGAATTTTTTTAAAACCACAAGAAAAGTGTTGTTGAGTTGAAACTAATTTATAAATAATTTTTAATATCAAATATTTCAATCAATCATCAATATCAATAATTTCAAATATCAAAATGGATTTTCCATTATATTTCTTTGTTTATGAATATATCATTGAATTTTCTGGTACTTTTCAGTATAACTGCCTGTATTTCATAGTGAATTAGATTGTGTATAAGAGTTTACAAGATAAAAGACAATTTTTAAATATTCAAAAGTGAACTAAAATACTTTAAAAAAATTCCTCCTATTTTTTTGTTACGCTAAAAGTTCTTGAAAAATATAATAGTTTGAACAAAACCTTACTTATATTTTCTTACAACTAATCATGAAAAACTGAAGTAACATTCTTAAAATTCGTTTTATGCTTATATGAATTATTGATATTTATATCTTGAATTATTATTGTAAAACTAGTGCTGAAAATTTGTATATCAGCCTTCTCTTGCATAAGTTTTGATAAAAGCTGATTACTATCGCGATTAGATATAAATATTATTATATAGAATTAAACTCTATATTGGTTGATTGACATTGATTTTCTCGTAGTAATTGTTTAACAATAAATCTTTCTGAATTAAACCCAATGCAACTCAAAAATTGTATGTAATATTTGTAAACGTTTATATTGTCTGCTTTGAACATTCTATTCAATCGAAAAGGTTCACGTTTTAGATTAGTTGATCAAAAGATTACAAAACTTTTTATAAATATCCAATTATTTATAAATTCAATCTTTGGCTAAAAAATGTTTTTGAAATATTTATGAACTATAAAATGAAACCTATATTTTTTATAAATTTTATCCATTGTAAGCAATTTCTGAGAAAAACTATATTGAAAGCAACAAATTTTAAAAATAGTTGATGAAAAGCTTACGCGAGGTACTCCTTACGAATCTGGACTACATAGATTCCAGAAGAAAACATATGCTAAGGCATGCTACCTCGCAATAATAAGGCTTCAGTACTATCACTCTCACATTCTTGCCATTTCTTTCAAAGTAAAAGAAAATAAATATTCTGCTTATATAAATAAACACATACTCTCATACACAAACACGCATATATATATATGTATTTTAATAAATCCTATTATATAGACTGAAATGACTTGAACATTAAGATAAAAGTAACATAGTGATTTTGGAAACTTGAAAAGATGGAAGCTACAGTATTATAAACAATGCTGACTGAGGAAAGCTTTTAAATTTATATAACAATGGGGTTTAACCAGTTTTAAAGCTAGTCAACCATCCTCCTTCTGAATATAATAATAAGCGAAGTATTATGAACAATTAATGGAATAAAGTTATAAATCCATATTAAATAAAAAGGTAACTTAGCATTCAAAAAATGCTTAGATTGTATTTTAACATCGTCTTTGAAAACTGTATTATTGTTAAACTGTTCACATTCAGTAACTAGAAAGTAAAATATAACGCATGTCAATTAGTATAAAAAAACTTTAAATGGAACACTCATATATAGCACATATTTCACTTATAGGATACAATATTTCACTTATAGGATTTCTGTTTGATATTTTTAAAGTATGGGTTTATAGGGTTATTATGTGTGTTCAGATTACACTACTAATAAATACAATATACGTACTTAGATTCATAATTTAAGCTAATAACTGCGATAGCTAACAAAATATACAAGAGAACCATCTCGATACGAGGGAGTACTTTTCTTACAACTCTATGTATAATTTTTAGAATGAAAAAATAAAATGTTCAACTGATATCGACTATGAAAAATTCTTCAAATAGAAACACAAACCTAATTTAGGATAGTATTTATACTTTTATATTTCGTTAATGGAAATTTTAAATGAAATATGTAGCGTTATATTTTTTAAAGTAAAATAAAGTACCTTAAATTATTTAATTTAAACTCTGAAAAAGATTTTAATCAAGAAGACTTCAATTTTCTTTAAAACCCTTCATATTCTCATAATCTTTCTTTCAAGGAATTTAATTGGAATAGCGATGTTCTATGTGGAACAATTTTCTATTCTATAACGACACGTCACACGAAGGACGTAAGTTGCTCTCTCTAAAAAGATTTCAATTTAAAAACTCTAAATTATATTACGTACCATTAAATAAGACATTCACATCCGTCTTTCATGATCTTTAAATTGGAACAATAATGTTTCTTGTGAAACAACGAGATTCCTTCTCATTTCCTTTCTTTCAACCTCTGAGAAAAACGAATTTGCTAAAATTGTCGTTGCCGGAAATAACGGACTTCATCAATGGAACTCTCATCCGAAATCGATTTTTCGCCTTAGTTTTAATGGTATAAAATAGAATCTACCGCTTTAGTCTTTTCATCGCTTGTGAAGATCCCCAGTCTTTCTTTTAAACATATGGATTAAATAAGCTTTAATACTGACTGATGATTTGTTGACATTATGAATTATAACAGGGTTTGTGTTGGGTATAGTAAGCTTCAAAGCGGTTTAATACATAGAGTGCAAATGGTGTCTAAAAATATGTAGCTATGCGGGTTGAAATATTAAAAGATAACATGTTTTCTTTCATCAAATAAATGTATTTTAATAGTTTACACGGATTACTATAATAAACTTATAAAAAACTTTAAAAAAAACATCAGGATAGAGAATTATTTGGTGGCAGAGATTGATTGGTTTAAATCATGGTCTATAAAATGGTGGTAGTTGACCGTAGAAAGGCTTAAGGGGCATAAGAAATTTATTCTCAAAAGTTTCTAAAATCTAAACTGTATAATTATATACGTTTTAGTTTTCTTTTTAATAAGAAATCGAGAGAATATTATGTTTATTTAAAATACACAAAGTAAAACAGTATCTTTATGCTAAAAATAGAAAATATTAAATGGTAGGAAATAATCAAATAAGAAAATTTTTTGACATAAACCTCTATCTCTCTATCTTATTCTTATTTTATTTCAATAAATATCATTTGTTAGCTGCAGTGTTAGGTTTAAAAAAAAGGCTGTTAGAGTTTGAGTCATCATGGCTTCCAAAATTTGACAGCTCAACTACATGTTCTTATATAGGTTTTTTGAAAACAACATAACTCAATTGAAAATTTTCTAGTTTTTAGTCCTGGAGAATAATTTCAACAAACCACATTAAAAGAAGTCACATTTCTAATTTTACATTCTATTTCTAAAATATTTAAAAAATAATACCAAATATTGTTGTTTAAATCATATGTATGTATGTGTATTTTTGTATAATATATATATATATATATATATTCCAAAAGAAACTTTTAAAATATTTTTAAGATTGAAAGCTAATTTAAACTCATATAAGAATAAACATTGACTTGAAAGAAATAAGCATCTTATATGAAAAATCATTGCAACAATTTAATTTAATTTTTTTTTTTTGCATTTGAGAAATTTTGTAATCCGTTTCAAAAGGCAAATTATTTATTTATTCAACTTCATAAAAAATCATGATAAAACTAAATCAAATGTAACCGCAAAATAACAAAAGAAGAGTATTGAAAATAACCTTTCTGATTGTATTAATTTTATAATTAACACAGATGAATAGCTATTAAAGGAATTATTGGATTAATCTGCCGAATAAATCTCACGCTCTGTAATTGAAAAGATAAGAGAAACCCTATATTCCAATAAATCTTAATTGAAGCCCTATACAATGACAATCAATTGAATGGCGATTGTTTCGCTTCCGATGTAATAAAACTTGAAAGGAATTTCTAAGAGTATTTATAAATTCTGCTACTACACACATATTTGAGTATAAATAAACAGTATGAGGCATGATAGGGAAAGACATCTTTATTTTTTTAAATTTTGTTCAGATAATTATTATTCAACAAGAAAGGTTTAATTATTTATCATCAATATGATAAAACGTATTGATAAATGGAAGTTTAAGATATGGTTTTCTAAGAACACAATTTGGAAATGTCTTATGCGCACAATATGTTTGCTGCTAAGGAAACAATACAACAACAACAAAAATGTAAAAACTACTTTTGAAATGTAGAATATTTCTTTATTTTAATTCTACTTTCTTAGTCGTTTGAATTTCCTTTTTTAATAACCAAATATAATTAGTGTATGGGGTAAACACAATTTATATTTACTATTAAAGAAAATGATATATATAAATTTTTTGAAATGAAAAGGAAAAATGTTCCTCCTATCATGCCCATCAATAACAGTAATAAAATTGATGGGCTACTAAGTGTTTTTCATAAATGCATTTTTAAATATGTTACCTTTTTTTAGGAGATTTAGTAACGAATGTAATAATTTTTCCAAAAACTAGTTAGTATTCTATGTTTTATCTAGATGAATGATTTTTAGAAAACTAGTTGGAACTAAGGTTTTAAGTCCGATTGGGAACAAGATGAAAACGTTCACAGTTGGCTTATAGATCTACAGCCAGCTTATATACGGATAGAGCAAATATTGATAAATATTCGATTTAACTATTTTTTACTAATTTTTCTTTTATCATAAAGCATTTGATCGACAAGAGATAAAGGTTTTGAGACTTCATGACCGAAGGATTTTTCTGCTTAATTAACTGTAGAAATTTCATTCGCAATCCGAAGTTGATATTACTAGAGTCCTTGATTTCTTTAAAGGTAGAGACATATCTAGCATATGTTATATCTAAGAAAGACAAATATCTTGATTTTCAGCTGAAATTTAGTAGAGATAATTTATCTAACAACTCTATTATGTTCTAATGTTATCAGTGGCGTAACGGAGAATATCAGGGCCCCCTGCAAATCAGGTTTTGGATCCCAAGCTGCATCAGGCATTGGGCCTCCTAGAATCCTGCCCCCATCCTCAACGCGGGGGTTGCGGATGTGTACGTTACGCCACTGAGTGTTATGTTAAGAACTTATGTGTAGAAAATTTTCTGTTATCAAAAATGACTCGTCCTAAATTAGAATCGATTTTACACATTTCGAGGGCGCTTCTAGAAACTTCATTCACTCTGAGATAAACTTCAAAAACATAGCAATGTCAAGAAAATAATAAAACTAAGGAAATATTTAATTATAAGCACTTAAATGGCAAAACATTCTACAAGTTGAAAAGAGCGCAGCGATAAGACAAAGAGATTTCGTTCCTTAGGCAGCTTGCTTTGTTTGAAAAATCATATAAGAATGCAGGGTTGATGAAATCTTAACTCTAGAGAACACCTGCTTTAGAAGGCTTTATGAGGGTATTGGAATGGGTTTGGAAGAAAATGAACTAAACTATTTTTCACTCATTAGATATTAAAAATACTTTCCAAAATTCTTATTTAAATTTCATTTGCTCTTTTCAAGAATTATTAGATATTTATTTTTGGCTTTGAAAAAATGTTTAACAGACATAAAATAAACAATGAATCTATATTACATATTACTTTTAAAAATAAACGTAAAAAATCCATATAAAAAGTTAGAATAAATTTGAAAAACTCATTTATTTTTTATTAAGAATGTGTAAATTATAGATGCTCTAGTTATTGAGTATCTGTTAGTTATTAGAAATCGCTGAAGCTTTATTTTTTCCTTAATATTATTTGCGATATGAATTATGCATAAACCTTGGATAATTTACAACCGACAAACAATATTTTAATCTTTTTCTGTTTGAGTTTAGAGTTAGAGTCAGCAATATTTGAGAAATTAATCATTAACTAGTACTGGAAAAATGTCTAATTCAACTTTATTTTTAAAAAAAATATCTTTTTTTATATTGTAATAAATAGTTCCTAAAAATAAGTAAACTTATCTAATTTCTACGATAATTTTATGACATTTCTATCCAATTTCTATCGAAAATTCTAACTCGAGTAGAGAAATTTCTCTCTGAATGCTTAATTACACGGAATCTTATCGAAGCACTTTCCATTAAAGGTCGGTCATGCATACAAAAGATCAAATCGATAGATTGATCTCATGGTAGATTGCATTAAGCTCAACTGCCTCGCTATATAAACACGTTAGTCATTTCACTAATTACTGATTCATTTAATCTCACAAATTCCTTAGATAATGTATTTAGCTGTTTCAAAAGTATATTCTAAGTGATATTCGCTTAACTGAAGGTGTTTTTGGCTTAAAATAATGATGATTAGATTTCATTCTATATAACAAATAAATAAATAAAATAAAAAATCCTTAAATTGGCAATAAATAGTTAGTAAACTATATCGAAGGAATACATGGATGTAGTTTTCCATATGTTACTCTAAAAAAATATCCCTCTTTTGTTAGACATTTGAGAATCGAATCGGAAGAAATTTGATCATCATAATTATTCTTTTTATCGCTTATTATTTTTCAATTAAATACAGAAAAAAATAAATACAATATTAGATTCGTTTAAGGTATCCGACAACATTTAAGTGGAGATATTAGGATCTTTTTGCTGTCTTTAATTTAGTACATTTTTAGAAAAACATGCTAAAATTAAGAAGACAAAAAGAAATTATTACGAAAACGGCTTATGTTATTTTTTTGTAAATTGGTAAAAATTTACAAAATGTAACATAAATGCGGCCCATTCTGTACCAAAGTTTTATTAAAAAATTATCAGTTTTTCAATTCTGATGTGTTGCTATATGTTATTCATTTTTTATATGACCTTAAGGATAAGAGATATTTTAATTTTTACAAAAACTAGAGCACTTTATCTTAGTTATTATATGAAATTGCTTAAAAAACACAGTGATTATATTAACATAAGGGACTGTACATTTTGTAATAAAACAGTGATTGATAAATCTGAAAGTTAAAACACTTCTACTATTAGACAGAACATACACAAAAAATTCAACTAATTACTATCAAAACTTTAAGGCAATCGCTTTTGAGCATTTAAAAAAAACAACACATTTCGAGTAAAACGCGTTTTAAAGTATGACATCTTGCTTAAAGTAACGACATCTATTTTTACTAAAACACCTGTAGGTTTTGTTCTAGTAAACGGAAAATAATGGACTTGGTATTTTTATTAAGCTAATAAGACGGCCTATAAAATAAAATCATAAAAAAAAAAAATTGTCAATTTTTGGCAAAATTCACAATTTTAGGGTAGTTGGATACCTTAATTCTGTATATTTGCTTCTTTATAAATTCACAAGAAGCTTTATGTTTATAGCGGATAAATTTAAAGGACAGAATGAATTACACTTTAACTTCATGTATTTCGAAATATCACATAGTGAGTAATATGCTGTTTTAAGTAAGATATTCAGTTCAACTTCAACATAAATAATAATATTTAAGCCGTGTTTGTGTGTGTGTGTGTGTGTGGTACTTATGTTTTATTTGACCTTATGAGATTAAGTAATATTTCTAGAACGTTTAATGACTTTTCATGACTAAAAAAAAACAGAATTATTTGCCGTATGCCTTTTTGCTGTTGAGCGGTAAGGCGCCGATAGTCTCCGTCTAAGGATTACCAAAGTTTATTTAAATATGGATTTTGGACAATTTTAGCTCTTTTAGTAGCAGATAGAGGCCTATGATTGACTTTAATCACGGATTATGTAGACATAAAGTTTCCTGTCCTTAACTTTCGCAATTTTAAAGCATTTCTCGTATTTTAGTTAAAATAAAACGTAATAAATCTAAGTCTACTTACTGCCCTACTTATTTGTGCTACACTCTGTAATTTTCTCATTTCTACATTTTTGACACTCACATATAAAGTAAAATTCATTTTAATCCTTTCTGGCGACATATAATCTGGGTTCAGACGGTATTATAAAATCAAATACGAAATCATATCATTTTGTCACATATCAAATGTATTGGTTGAAGGAATATGATTGATTATATATAATTCATAAAAATATTCATAACAAGAGTAAAGCTTCTTTATTATATACTTTTTCTGTCATGAGATTTAAAATGAGAGAGATTCAAATTTAGAAATTTAACTTTTTTAAATGCACATTAAAAAGCAACATTGACTATGCTGAGTAAGTTTAAAAAACAATTAAAATGAAAATTCCCGTGTGAGCTTTCTTACATTTTATTTTCAACTTTTATATTAGAAGTCGCCTAAAAATAATACATATATGAGTTCTCCTTTTATTTTTAAGTAGATAAAACAACTTATAAATCTTAAAAAATATTTGAAAATTTAATATTTAATACCAGATTGATTAATGTGTAGAAGTATGGTATCAAGTATATCCTAGGGGTTACACCGACTTTTTTTTAACACCTGTTGCATTTATGTTTAATATAACACAAAAATATATGCTTTGGGAATACAGTTTAATATGATTTCATTTGAGATATTTTATGTAATTAGCAAAATATTTTACGTAATAACTTGTAAATTTTTAAGTTTAAAAATACTATTGATACTTTATAATCTTTAAACTTGTCAGTCGACAGACATTGCTTAGGTAGGAGTTTAATTTAAATTTTGTATGCTGGGTAGAAGAAATAGAATATAATATTAAACTACGTATAAAGAAGTATAATTATAAAGTGAGAAGTATAATTATAACGTATAAAGAAGTTTAATACTGTCGACTCTTGATAATTCGAAGTTGTGAAGGGACCAATGACAAACTTAGAACTATCAAGAGGGTAGAAAAAATTCCCAAACTACACCAAGAGAAATTTTTTTAAAACAGACTTAAATTTTAACTATGTAATAAAACAACAATTGTATATATGTATAAAATTATTTTAAAGTATTTTTAAAAAGTACCTATTATACAGTACAAATATATTACAGAAGTTAAAAGTCCTGTATTAAAATAATACATTCAATACATTCATACACAATCTTACGCATTTCTCCTTCACAATAGCGGAACATCCTTTTTGAAATTATTGTAGCAAGGCCACGCGTTAAACGAATGATATAAACGGCTGACAACAGGTGCGGTTGGTCTATTGTCCACTTAAAGGAATGAAAACAGTAAAAGTGTCTTTTCGTCTGAGGAACCGGAAAATACAAAGAAGGGGTAGCACAGACAGTTAGTCATCAGAGGGGCTACATTACAGGGGAGACACTCAGAGACAAGACAACGCAAAACTTGAAAGCTCCAACCTGTTTATCACAGTACCGCACATGCTAGTGAGTGTTCGAATTGTCGAGGGTTTTATAAGAACTTCGAATTATAATGTGTTCTAGTCAGGGCAGTCACAGATTTTACTTCGAAATATTGAGTGTGCCAAAACGTATTGTTTTAGTTCGAAATATCAAGAGTCTTTTTAGGGTCTAAGAGAATTATCGAGAGGTTCGTATTATCGAAGGTTTGAATTATGAGAGTCGACTGTATTAATAAAATTTTAAAAATGTAGCAAACATTTTCGATTACTTCTTGCTATAAATTCTAGAACTAAGAATATTTGTTTAATATTAAGACCAAATAAAGGCAAAACGCTCTAATGTTACAACAAGATCATGTTATTATTTAAGGCAAATAGATTTTGTATAAAACATCTTTGTTAAAACTTAGATTAGTATATTATGATAAACACCTCTCCATTTGCTAGTCAAGTCAGACAGTGATATTAGGACTATAAAGCTTTCGTGTCCGTAAAATGCCACGAATTCCCCATATTCCATAACATTATCAAATATTTAGCCATTCAACATTTGCTATAGTTTTATTCCCAAATTACCAAAGAATCTAAAATACGTAAATAGTTTTATAAAGTTTTTTTCTGAGTAGTGAAGTAGTGTTGGCATGCTGCATGAAAAAAAAGGGGAGTAAAATAATTCATTTTATTCGATTAACGATTCTAAAGCTTCAATAAAAATCGCAAGGACATTTTCTCCTGAAAAGCTTGATCAGAGGAACCTACAGTCCTACACATACACGGTATAATACCCAAGTCTATATCTCTCACACACTCTCCATTAACTCACATGACACGAACTGAACATTAAAGTTTAGAGGGCAGATGCGAATGATTTATAGGTCTCTTATCCTCGAGGGATTCCGGAAATTCCCTCAATTTCTTCGTAACTGCGTGAGCTGTTAGTAACCTGATTCACATTTCATGTATCGGTAAAACTTTTGGTAGCCACGACCTCTTTGCAAGATTTTCATATGACAGTTAAAACATGCGCTGAGTCAAATGAACTTTTTTATAATCTTAAAAATATATAGTTTAGGACAAAATTATGCCATAAAAAACAAGGCTAGCGAAAGTTTCAAAAGATTAAAATTTTAAGTTACGATTTATAGGGGGAAAAATCTTAGATTTAAGGGATTTCAAATTATTTTGGTTGCACTAAGTATATGTATTATCTACAACAGCTTTTGTGCTCAAAATACCACAAAAAACTATTTAATTTTTTATAAGAAAAGTATAAAAATTCACACACATGAAGGGACTTTAAAATGCTGCTACGTTCGTGCTCCTGTCGTACACACATGAAATTTGATTTACATCTCTACGTCGAACTATACATAACAAAATTTGGTATGGGTTTTGTGATAACCTGATTGATATTTGTCTAATACTTTTTTATGAATGCTTATTGAAAATTACTTAAAAGATGCATAAATTCTAAATTCAACTATTTCTTAAAATATGTATTGATTTGATTCGAAAATGTATACTAACTTTTGTTACGTGTATTAATAACGATAGTTAAAAAAATATGAAAGCATTTGGCTCACAATAGGAAAAAGCCTTATCATTTCAAATGAATGTAAGCTAGTTATTTTTTCCTTCAGTGATAAATCGATTGAATCTTTAATAACGATTGTGATGTGAATAAAAACGAGCATAAAATTTACTATAACAGTGTTTTTTTAATACCCTTTTATAAGTTTCACTTGTATGTAACGGAATCTTTGAACAATTTTTACCCTCATCATAGGGTCAGATTAATTCGAAATTTTGATCACTTGTCCAGGACGGATGACAATACAATAATTTAATAGTTTTGTTCCATTGTCCTGATCAGGATCATCAGGATTAATGATTTCCCATTTTCAGATCCCCTCCCGCATCTGACGACTAATTTCAGATCCTATTTCCTGATTTGGCGACTAAAAGGTTAAGTTACAAATTAGTTCGATTAACAGTAAAGGGTGTTTTTTTTTTAGTTTTCTTAAACTATAATTTTTACTAACTTGAAGCTTGCAAATTTTGTGTGTTATAGAAAAATGTATAAATAATAATTTAGGATAAAAAAAATTTTCATTTGATTTTTTGACCAATTTTTGTCACTTAAATAGGAAAGTGTCACCTTACTTGATACACACAAGACGCAACCTTTTCAATATAATTCATTTCCTTTTCAATTACAACTAACCTAATCAGTTTAAATTATTTGCAAAAAATAATTTTATTTTTCTTTAAAATTATAGATGAAGAAACAGCACTAAAGAAATAAACTGGCTTTAATGCACACGTAATGTGCATACGTAGAATATACTATCAAATATTTCAGCCGACACTTTTCACACAGAAATGTTTGAATATCAACAACTCATTAGCAATTAATTTTATGTGTATTACATTAAAATACTCCAACTTACAATGAAATAAAAGATACCACATTCGATAAAGGTTTTGCATCTGGTATAAAATGGATGTTTAAAGAATAATAGTTTTACCGTTACTGTAAGTCATGTCAAAACAGCTGCAATAAAAAGGAGTTTTGTATTTTATAAGGGATGGCGATGTGTGGAGTCTTCATGATAATGATGTGATGCATTTCCCAAAAGGGATCTGAATTTAACAACTTAATCAATACAACGCTGTTAAAAAGACATGACGTTTAGAAAATCTCGAAAGTTAATCACATTTCCAATAAATTTGGGGTATTTAAAATATTTATTAACTATTAATTGTATTATTTATCTCAAATTTATACTACGGATTTTCCTTTTTTAAGAACATTATCAAATGTATTACTTGCAGATCTTGATCCTTTCAGATGAGAAAATTTCTTTTTTTGGCAAAAGTAAATAACAAATTCTTTCTGTTTTATTTAATCTCCTAAATAATTTATCTGACTCCCGATTCTTTAACTAGAAAAAATGAATCACATAATTACATAATATTTTACAACGACTATATGTTTCATCTATTCTGTGAAAATGTTTCTACTAATTCGCGGAAAAGCTGATTATTGGAAGTATTTATCAGTAAAGATGTTGATAATAATTTCTGTCAGCAGACAGGAGATAAATTTTCTTCTGAAGGGGAAAAAAGGCGAGATATGTGTAGCTGTTAGAAGATGAAAGGTCTTTTGAAAGATGAAAATAAATTAATGTTTAAATGTGGAAACCTTTAAGTTTCATAAATAAATTAAAGCAAGATTTAAATTGAAACATATATATAGATAAAAGGCTATTGGAAGAAATTTAGGACACATTTTCAATATCCCTAATTATTTAAATTACTTTCAAGTAATTTAGTATGTTCCGTAAGTAAAAACTTACCACACACACACACACACACACACACACACACACACACACACACACACACACACACACACACACACACACACACACACACACACACACACACACACACTATGCTAATAAAAAATAATTTAAAAAGTTAATAAAAGAATTACAGTTAAGTATTAAGCCCATCTCTGTTATAAACACTAATAGTGATTGCAGTTGAACATATATATTTTTAAAAAATACGCATTATATCCATGCATTATATTTTTACTATCATGTATATATAATTCGTGAAATTTGTTATAACTTTTTTGAAAACCTCTAATTATCGTGATATTATTTCTCAAAAAGAAAAGGCATTCTAATCACTCTCGATAGAAAAATCCAATTACTGAGATACGATGAACTCTTGGAAAAAAATCCATCCTATCTCTAGATCAACTACTAAATTTTTTTTTAATATTGGAAAGTCCCATTCTCCCATTAAAAAAATCCAATTATTCAAGATCGTTGATGCTTTGGATGTAGCTAGATGAGGAGGAAAAAAATTCCTCCAGCAGTTTTCTTTCATTGATGAAGTTACGAACCATGCTTTGTCAGAAGAACACGCATTATACGATTGCTTTTTATTAGATGCATTCATAGGATTTGGAGAAAGAACTTCTTCACATTTTTAGGGGGGAAAAAGAAAAGAAAGCTTCTCTTTGATGGAATTTTTGTGTCCGTGTTAGTAGAAAATGGATTATCAGCATTTCCATCTGTATTTCCCAAAACAACCATCGATTGGATGTTCAGTTGAGAATTCTGTAGTTTTCGGGTCTTCGCGCAGAGTTATTCTCTTTCCTATCTCATGCTTCCACCGACTTGGGAATCTGACAAACAAATCGATGAAACTCGGTCCCCTATGGGCGTGAAAGAGTTGAAAAGACCTTTCTAGTTCCATTTAAAGCAGCTGGTTCCCACATAGAAAATTCCTTTGGGTTTAACATTGTTCAGCTATTTCGAATAGGATCAAAATGCTTAAATTGTACATTAATCATCTTTGCGTACCTTAGAGATTCAATTAAAGATAAGTACTATGTCATTTAATTAAATTCGGGTATGCGTGTATGTAATGTCAGAGCTTGATAACGCGCTGGAATGCTTTCCCTAACTTATCGGATTTCGAATTGAATAAGCGAGAAGAATAATTCAAGGGCTTTGTTACACTTAAATACAAGTTTATTTGAGCACAAACTTTTTGAATTTTACTGAGTTTAGAAATATATTGCTTGTACTATTTACGGTTCTGGTAATAAACTGTATGTAAGAGATGTTAATATAATCAGACTAAGTATATTTAAGGTATCCGATTACCCTAAAGTTGTGAATTTTGCGAAAAATTGACAATTTTTTAATGTATTTTATTTTATAAGCCATCTTATTAGCTTTATAAAAATACTAAGTTTATTATTTTCCGTTCACTAGAACAAAAACAACAAATGTTTTGGTAAAAGCAGATGCCATTACTCTAAGCAAGATGTCATACTTTAAAACGCGTTTTTTGAAAATGCTCTAACGGGAAGAGCAATTGCTAAAGAAGTTTTGAAAATAATTAAATGAATTTTTTTGTGTATGTTCTGTATAATAGTAGAAGTGTTTTACCCTTCAGATTTATCCATCACTGTTTTATTACAAAATTTACAGTCCCTTATGTTAATATAATCTGTGTTTTTTTAAGCAATTTCATGTAATAACTAAGATAAAGTTCTATAGTTTTTGTAAAAATTAAAATATCTCTTATCCTGAAAGTCATTTAAAAATGTATAACATAGCAACACATCACAATTGAAATATTAAAAATTTGTTCATAAGCCTTTGGTAAAAAATGGGCCTCATCTATGTTATTTTTTGTAAATTTTTTTCAATTTTTCCCCATTTAAGAAAAAATAACTTCGTTTTCTCTTCTTAATTTTAGTATATTTTTCTTAAAATGTACTAAAAAAATCTAAAAACCACAAAAAAAATCCCCATACCTACATTTAAAAAAAACTGTCGTAAGTAGTCCGATACCTTAATAAACATATAAACTTCCCTTTTAAAAACTGTTTGTAAAAGTAAAGAATACTTTTCAATTCTTAAAACATGATATTTAAATTTCAACACATATCGTAATTAAGATAGGCATTTTTATTCTAAAATAAGGCTGCAACAGGAGAAAAAACCTTCATGTACAAAAAATGTCATGATAAACAAAATTGTGAATTTTTATCAAAACTAATATTTCGTTAATATACACAGCTCAAACAATTCGTGCTTTTAACAGTGCATTATGTTACAAAATTAAACAAATTACGAAATATTCAGCATTTTGAAATACAAATCCTAGTCATGAAAAAAAAATTACTTAAATTGCAAGAATATCAAAATCAGAGATTTGTCTTAAAAATTGTGTAAAGAGGATTCCCACATAAGCTCAAGTTAACACTTATGGTTGATGAAAAATTCAGATAATCGTAAGTGATAAGGTTACGAGTTAAGTCCTTTCTATAGTAACAAATGTAGTTACGCCACAAAGAAAACAGAATACTATTTGGCATATGCTTATTTCCAGCGTTTTAAGTAATTACTTTTAAGATACTGTGGGTTCTCTTTTCCCTTAAAAAAATGAATATTAAAAAAACAAACTTTTTATAGTATTCGTTTCGATTTCTTTCTCATGTATCAATAAATATTTTAAAATACGTTCTTAGCTTCATGTAGCATTTTTTCCCTCCTACCTCTTTAAGCTTCAACGAGATAGTTATAAAGTACAGATGTAGTTTTCATAAATAATGAATTCAAGACTTTAATGTCAATTATTAAGTTAAAATAAATATGCGATATGTAAAACACTAGCAATGTATTTTTTCTTTAGGTGGAAGAGCTTATACAAATTTTTTAAGAAAGAGAGAGAGAGAGAGAGAAAGCAGATTTTTTTTGAAAAGTCAAAAGCAAAATTTCTTGTTTTACAGTGTCGGTACACATAAACATTAATCTTTTCATCTCAATTACGGTTCAAGAATTTCAAACCTTTTAAATAAGTTTTTTTTTCTTTTTAATTAAGAGATCCCTTCACAAAAATAATTAAATATATAAAAAATAATGTTTAGAATACCTATCGGAAAAGTCATATTTGAATTCGCTCCCACTATTTCTTACACAATAATAAAGATACCTTGGAGTCACACACGCAATTTATTAATAATCAAGTCTTCGCAATAATCGTACGCAAAATATCAAAGACATCGCCTTATCGATTCTAGAATAATTTTTTTCTCCTCGAAATATTTTCAAGGAAAGAGCATACAATATTCTCTTATAGTGCGCTGTTTTTCAAGAATATTAAATTTTCCTTGCATATAGAATTATTCAGTGCCTCAGGTTATTTTGTCTATCATGTTTGTTCTGCAGAAGGAAATATAATTAAGGGAAAGTGTTTGCTTTCTCGAGAGTTAACAATGTGTTCCTTTGTCATTAATTTCTGATATGAGGCTACTGACAATATTTGATATACCATACTGTTTCCTCTCCTGAGACTTTCGTGTCAACTTAAGAGATGAATAAATAAAAAAAAATAAAGAATCTATAAAGTTTCACATATAAATAGCGTTTTATAAGCTCCAATTAGATTATGGACATTGTAGCATAATTTGACGAAAAATGAGAAGGTGAAAAATAACTAGAAACTAAAAACCTTTTCCCTTCATTTTTCAAAGCCTCTTTTTTCGTTTTAGTATACTTATTTCGAACTTTAAAGCTATTATTATGCTTTATTTATCATTTTTTGTTATTTATAAATAGCAGGAATTTAAAATAATGTGAAAGAATAAACATAACAAAAAAGCATATTATGTATACAAATTCAGCTGTGAGTTACACTGAGAAGATTAATAATTTTGCGTTTTAAGTATAAAAAAAGAAAATTCTTCTAACACTGTTATCAAGTATTTCATAATAGATGTAATACATAATTGATGGTTTCTGAATCGAAAACAAATAATATTTTCATGTTGCATGGCAGTTATATGTTCTGAAAGTGAGATTATATTTGAGTATAAACTGTTATTACAGCGGCATTACACAAAATTGCGACTAATAGCAATCGAAAGTTTCGGTATAGAAATTATATATATATATCTAACATTTCATACCCATTCCATATATATACACCTATTATTTCCCGTCGATTCTTTTTAAGTATTAAGTCTGACTGAATGTGCATTAGAAAGTGGTAATAACTCTAAGTATTTTCGATTAAGTTCCTTTGCTATTTCTGCGTATGTTTTACTTATATATAGTACTTCTCCTATAAGGAATTCATTCTTCGGAAAGGACTTCCTTATGGCAAATAAGGAACTTCATTAAGTGGTATTAGCTATATATCTATAATGTAGTAAAAACAAGTTTTAGATTTTTCCATTGAAGTATAAGATTTTCCAATCTCTTTTCTTTCGCAGAAAATATTTTTTGGATAATTATCAATATTTCGCCTTGATGTCTATTGAAAGCTTGTATATTATATAAGAATAGCACTTCTAAGAACTAATAAGTTATTCGCGAGATTTAAGCAAATTATAAATATCCATAACATTAATATGTTAATTTTTTACTCTTTGTTTCTATCTTATACAAAATAAGGAGTAAAATATCTTATCATTCTTTACCTAGATGAAGACATGAACTGACAATATTTTTAATTTGTCAGTTTTTTTTAAAGTTTGTGCGTGTGTGCGAAATTAATTTTTTTAAAGTTCTTCAGCTTATACACAACTGAATTTGCAAACATTTAAGTTATTTTTTTATTGTGAAAAACTGAAAGAGGAATAGTTTTCTTTTAAAATTTTTTATACTGAAAACTACAACAAAATAATGCATATTTTTAAAACCTTTTAGAAAAATACCTGAAACTTGAGTTATATTTTATACACTCTGGAAATAAGAAATGTTTTTATGAAGCACGTGAATTACAAAAAAATGAATGAAACAATATTCAATGACGGTCCGATTTCCAATAATGTTCAATATTGCTTTTTAATCATTTAGTTATTTGATATCTCTCACGTAATTTTTTTATCGACCATGACAGAAACCATAACATAGTCTACCATCTAAAACTTCCACAGGAAAACACTCTTCTTGTATTGTTTACTTTAGGTCCAAATTTTTGTTATCAAAACGAACCAGGTGGAGATACAATTCATCAAAGCATATCGTACTTTTTCAACCAGTGATAGTCTACTATGGATAATTACAGAGGCGGTAAATTTTGTCTGAGCTTCAAGTTCAACACATAAGTTGGATTGGTTCGTTGAATGTCTTGCTATGTCTAGCAATGGGGTTTTTGAGGTCTACTAAATACAAAACCCGTTCGTTATTCACATGCTTTTGAAGGTCAGTGGCAACTGTTCAATTCATGCATTATCGATTTTATCACTGCGATTGTCTGTGACTCATTCCTGAATGAGTCTCAGACAAGTATAACATCTGTTACACAGTAAGTCTAATGTCTATTTATACAAAAAAATCGTTAAGTGGAAATTTTTGGACACATTGGTGATCGCTAGGATTAGGAATTCGAAAACTATCTCAAGCTCAGTTATTTTGGATCGGTTGAAATAATTTATTGTTTTTTCTTCTAGTACTTCTGTAGTATTTATTCTAGAACAAATGGCAATGGCTGTCATTAAGATATATTAAATAAAGCAAAAGCAATTTTTCCTGCCATATCTTCTTCAAACACTGTGTAAAATATATTGCGTTGTGTGAAACAAGATTTTTTAACAGTTTAATGTGATTGAAATTTTTTAACTAGTTTAACTGATACATATTTCTAAATCATATGAAAAATTAAGAATTAATATTTATTATAATTAAATAACTTTATGTGAGAATTATCAATTTACACAAGTTTGTCTTTTTATATTCTGTTCCTTTTTCTAGGAACTGTATGAAATGTTTGATGCACGGCAAATAAAATTGAGTTTTTTCAAAAAAATTGTAGTTTAAATTTTTTCAGTAAATAGGCAACCAAATAAGTGGTTTAAAAGATTTTTTTTTTATGAATTGTGTCGGAAATTGTTTTCTTGATGCACTAGAGTAAAAAAGAAAAAAAGATTAATTTTGAAGGAAATTGAAGAAGTTGTTGGAATTCGTGTTTTCAAAACTACATGTAAGAGTTATTTATGGCAACATTCAAAGGCAACCACCTGAAAAGATTCGTTTAAGAAACCTTACTAAGCATTAATAAGGTTTCTCAAGTGCACGAATAACAATGAAAGGTTATTTTAGCCTATGATTTATAAAATATTACCATCTATACATATATAATAAGCATTCGTATTTATGTAGAGTTAGAAATTTTCTTTATATAAATATTCCATAGTCAATGCAAAACGTTAAACGTTTTTGAGTGAAAATACAAATAAAAATGAATTAAACTTAATTCATGTTCTAATTTTAAGCTCTTTTCTTAAAACAGATAATATTATATTACGGATCCTTTCTATGAATTTGTGCTTGCATTTTTTGAAGATATTATTAATAACGATGCTAATTATTCTAAACTAAAAAAAATCCCTGTTGATGCAGTTTTCTTTTTGTGTTAAAAATGGGATCATTAAAAGAATATTTGGGTATTGGTTTCTGTTTCAGAACTTTTAATTAAGAGGTAGAATTTCAAAACAAAGGAACAATTAATTATCTGCCGAAATGTGGAATTTGAAACCAAAACACGGAAAAAGATGGTGAATAATTAAATTAAAAATAAAATAATATTATCTCGCTTTTACTTTTCTTTAATATTCCTGTATGCGTTATGTTTCTTTTATAAATGTAAAATACGGTTATAACAACGAGATATGAAATAAAATATCGCATTTGCGTGATAGGAATCAATTTGTTATTTTAGTGAAACATGACAGTTTATCTTGAGGTTTTTCTTTTAAGAAGTTTGCTGTCATGTATTACACTAAATAAATATTAAAATGTAAAATAAGGGAAACATTAAATCTAAAAATATTTTTCTATTCATGGTTACATTAATATTATAAAATAAACTGAGTAGAGTACAAGTATACTTGAAGAACAGCTTGATAGAATAATATTGCTGGCATTTTCCCTTTAAAAAAGATATTTATTTAAATAGTTCTGCGTATTTAAAAAAAAGACATATAAACTTCCAGAAAACATAACATAATACAGGATGTCACTTTTTAAAAAAATTCTTTCACTTTTCATCTGTGTACGTTATTTTTATTTCATTGCTATCAGATGTACATATTCTTATGGCAGATATTAAGATGTATGTTGGCTGATGTACAATTTTTCTATATAATATCTAAAGAAGTAATTTGTTCAGTACTTAAAACGTAATTGTAGAAATTTTATTTTTTGTATTATTTTTTTCAGATTTACCTACTCTGTTTTTTGCTTTCCTACGATCTTCTTATTCCAAACAACAATGTGTTTGTTCAACTGTGTAAAGTATTCCGTTTCAATAGATGTCATGTGACACTGGACTTTTTAGCAAAGGATTCTTAAATGCATTAATCAGTATTATAAATTCATCACGTTATCAATGATGGCATCAGCGTTGAGAAAGCTTTTCAAAGGAGCAGAACGTCATAGATCTGGCGACAGAGCTGGTGGATGGAGACACAAAAACAACACCAGTAACAAGAAGGGAGCAGTGGAATCCCCAACTCATCACAACCAATCGGCAGCTATGCGATTTTTCGGCCACGTTCCCAGTCCTCGAATGTCGAAACGAGACACCAACAAAATCAGTCCTGAAGATGGTGCCAATACCGCAAAATCCGCATCAAACGGCGCATGTGGTGATAATACCGATGCATTTAACGCGAATGTTGCCGACAAAGTATCTTCCAATGGTAACATTGCTTCTCCAAACCGTAGCGTTCGATTTAAGTCGTCCAAAGCCAAAACGTCTCCGAAAGCACCAGTGCCAGATAACGCTTCTCTAAAGCACGCCCAAACTGTAAGAACACGCCGATTGATGAAAGAATACCAGGAAATCACCAAGTATTCCAGAAGTATGGAAAAGCCACCATTTGTTGTCGAGCTTGTGGATGACAACCTGTACGAATGGAACGTGAAGCTCTACCAGATTGATCCTGAATCCGATTTTTATCATGACATGCAAGAGGCGGATATTGGACATGTTCTCCTCAACATGGTCTTCCCCGAGAACTTTCCATTCTCCCCACCCTTTATGCGTGTCATTTCACCTTATGTCGAGAAGGGCTTTGTAATGGAAGGTGGAGCTATCTGTATGGAGCTGCTTACCCCTAGAGGATGGGCAAGTGCATATACCATAGAAGCCGTCGTCATGCAATTTGCCGCTAGTCTCGTCAAAGGTCAAGGTCGGATAGCTCGTAAATGTAAAAACGGGAAGGAATTCAATCGAAAATCTGCCGAAGCTTCATTCCGTAGTCTGGTCAAAACCCACGACAAGTATGGCTGGGTGACCCCACCCCTTGCTGATGGTTAATTGATGTCTAAGATGTCCACTTCAGTTCCATTAGGTGAGTATATATCCATTTTTAAAAACTGCAATTGAAGCACACAAAGTATTTATTTTTTTGAAATAAGAGGGAAGTTCAATTATTAAAGGAAATTGTAAGAATTAATGAATGGAAATTTTTAAAAAATTCTCCGAATTTTTAGAGTTTGTTTTTGTTTTAAAAAACCAATGATTGTGAATAGCATTTAAATTACTGAGATAATCATCTACGATTTTATAGAATCGTATGAGTTATTTTCTACTTTATTGAGCAGTATGTGTGTGTGTGTGTGCGTGTTAATACTTCAAAATAATTATAAAATAGAGAAAACAATTTAAGTATAATTATACTAATTTAACCAGAAATCTGTAAAAGAATTTTTGATCACATATTATATAATCAATCAAATAGCGCAATGTACTGACAACAATCAATAATAATAATAATTAAAACAATGATATATTTTCATAATATTAGAACAGATTCAATCTAACAGAATCTAATAAAATCGACTTTACATTGCTATGCAAGGAATTCAGTTATTAACTTTTTGCATGTGATTAATTCGCCAAATGCAATTCTAACATGGGGGAAAAACGCTACAAAAATTAATTATTAATGCATAATAATAAGGTAAAGAAAATAAGTGGTAGAAAGTTATAGGATTATTAAAAACGACAAAAGTCAATATTACGGGATATGAATTGTGACTATATTTAGAAATGACAATAAATGGAACAAATCTAGTTTTTTCTTGGAAATAAAAATTTTATAATTTAATTTTAGTCAACTGTACGTTTATATAAGTTGCTTAGAGGGATTTTGATGCATCACAGTGGAGGGATTTAAAACATGAAAAAGTTTTTGTGGAATAAATTTTAGAAATCTCTCGAAAAAGTTCGAAATATGTGCTTTGTATTTGTAATTTGAAATTAATAAAAATCTTGAAATATATTTGATTTTGATTTGAATCAAGAAATGAAGTTGTAAGTTAAAATTAAATCAGTTATTTGTTAAAATATAACAGTTCGCACACACACACACACACACACACACACTATTTACACTTTTGGATGAAATTCATATTCATACAGATATATATATTTCAGCTATGTAATATAGTATAAAAATAAATTAAATTTTTTGTATTCTTTTTCACTAATTTCAATTGCAAGTTTGATAGAAGCTTTACATCAAAATAGAATTTATCTCTTGAGTATTAATTTTTCATTATTTTTGTATATTGATACAGGAATTAAGATTATTTCATAATAGTTGAGAATCTACCAATCATTGAATTTCTAGTTATGGTCAATAGTTTTGTTAATATGTTTTTAAATATGTATTAAATCAATCCAAACTTAAAACATTTAAAAAAATGACAAAGATTCATATACATGTTGATAAACAAGGTAGTTTTTTATGGTTATTACTTGTTAATAATCACAATATATGTCTAAATCAGGGATACGCAACCTTTTAGCTGTGGCGAACCAAACCAATCTACCAATATGACTCAGCGTGCCACACAATAGAACATTATTGAAATAATTCGATTCCCTCGATAATGCATGCAGAAAATAAAGATCAATAATATATACGTAGGTTTACAGTTTTATTATATATTAGTTTTGCCTAATTTACAGATATTTCTTGACATAAAATTAAACAGCATAAGATAGAACCATTTCTTCAACAAAAATAAAATTGTACATATTTTGTGTATTTTTAAACATATTTATTAAAATAAGAAAACGACAACATAAAATGTAAGTATTTATCTTCATTATAGTTAAATAAAAATTTTAATGCAAACCTAGTGTTCGCACCTTTCTACTTTGATATCGCAAAATCAGGGGTATTATTTGTGACTTTTAATTTGACACGATTTCGGACATTCAGCTGTTAAACAATTTTTTGGCAGACTCGAAATATTTTTCATCTGAGGAAAGAATTGTTTCCATATATATGTAGAACCAAAAGCGGAAAGCAGAATGCTTGCAATTTTCAATCCTCAAACAATTGAATCTCTCCAGCAATGATATTCAATAACTTACAAAATAGATGTAAATTTATCTTTAGAGTTAGCGTTTAGGTTTTTTCGTAATTCCGTAAATGTCCGTATATCTGAAGATGCTTGTCAAATAGGGCCCACTACAAATTTATCAATTTCCATCCACTCAAAAATTGACAAATTTGTAGGGTAGTGCACATTGCCACTGAGAAATGTACCACGTGTAGCACGCGTGCCATAGGTTGCCGACTCCTAGTCTAGATTATAAGTTTTAGCATATCAGTGTATATTCAAAGTTTGCTGCAACCAAAGAAGCACTTAACTTCTTTCTATTAGAGATTAAATATAGATTAACATTTCTCGTAAGCCATTTTTTATCTTCCGAAACTTATTTTAAGCCCTCGATTAATAAGTCTTCCTCTACTTAAAACTGAGTCCCCGACTAATAAAAAAATGCATCTGATTAGAATTTTACAAAATGTTACTCCACCCAGATGGTGAAGAGAGGTATGACTCAAACCATAAGTGAATGTTGAAAACGTATCTGTAAAAAGTGTATGTTCAGAGATAGGCTTCTAAATATTCATCTCAACTGTTAAAACATGATACGTAAAAGATGTATGGATGTGTTTGAGTTTTCGAAAAACTCCTTTATTGTTTGTATTTACTGTTTTTTTTTATGATCAAAAACTTGATGAAAATATTTTATTTCACTTAAAACACATCTTATGCTTATCAACATTTTCGCTTTTATTTATATATAAAGAAGACTACTTAAACCTTTTCACATCAAGTACAATTTCATACTTAATAGCTTAAGATCTTTCTTTGTCATACAGTGTCTTATTCATTTAACTTTTTTTCGTTTTGTTTTCAATGCTAGCCTCAGACAAAATGTACAGTTTTAATCTTTTATGTTTTGAATTACAGGTATAACAGCAACTGAAACTTGAGGGATATGATAATTGTATCTAAGACTTTGGATGTATAGATTTTTTTACAAGAAATTTGAGTTTAAAATCATACAATCGCATTTTGTTAAAGTTTAAGAATTCAAGCTATATTTATTTCTCCGGTTCAAAATAATACGAATTTCAAAAGCAAAAGGGCAAGAAATAAAAAAAAAGTATAAATAAAAATACATGTAAAACAATATTTCTTTAAAAAGTTTCTAATTTTTTCCGCAGTTTTTCTTCATTTTAAATTCAAGGGAAAAAGCACAAGATGTATTTTACATTTGAAGGCATTTATTTTACATTTTTTAAATGTATTTTGGGAAAATATAATCAAGAGAAAAGTGGCACAGTGAAAGACAAAAATAATCTTACTCATCTCGGGAAAAAAAAAACAATTGTGTGAAGCAGATAATTCCCTTGGTGAATCAAATCCATCGGGGATACAAAAACTAAGTTGTAATGTAACAACAATACTCTATTTCATTCAATAATATTATTGCCATTATTTCTTGTTGGAGTATAACTATATTTGGCTTTTGCGCCGTTAAATCCTTACTCACACACTTGCTATTACAAAATTTCTCTTTTTTTCCTAGCTTATTTTTGTTTAACCTTTTAACTTAAATGGATCAAAGGAAATAAAATAAATCCCAGTGATCAGAAGTATATAAAATGAAATGGGAGGGGGGGGGGGAGATGAGTAGTGAATTGAACTGCGTATATAGCTTTTATGCTATAATTTCCCAATCCAGTTTATTACAAAAACAACTCTAAAGAAGCCAGTTTGTTGATTAGTTGACCTTTTGGAATAATCGAGTATTTTAGAAACATTAATAAAAGATTTTAGTTAATCAGAAAGATAAAAAAATTCATTCATTTTTTAATGTAAATTCCAAATAAAAGGAGTTCATTCGAGGTTTCAAGAGTTTTCCTAATTTTTTGTTAGGGCATAAAAAGAAGATTGACTAATATAATAGGTGTTAATATATAAAATTATATACATCGCACTCATGAATGAAAATGGATAGATAACTAATCTAATATTAATTTAAAGTGAAAAATAATGCATAATATTTCCATTTCATTGGCAGTTTAAGAATTTCGATATAATTAGAGCTGTCAATTAAAAAAATAAGTTAACTTCTTTGGTATGAAGTGTGTTTTCGAATTAAATTTAACTTATTCAGATCCTTTTTGAAATAATGTGGAAAACTTAATGCATGAACTTATAAGAAACAAGTTTAATTAAGCAGATTACTTAGAAAAAATAAGTCCTAATTTTACAAAAATCAACATTTAATAAAATAATTTTATTTTGAAATATTGAATGATTTAAATTCTAGAATTACTATATATGAGTATAATTTTAGCAAGCATTTTTTTTCTGAGTGAAGTAAGTTAAGACTTATTTAACATATGCATTCAGTGTTTAAACCTTAAATATCAAAACCTACGGCAACCAAACTAGATCATTTTATGAGTCAGAGGATAATGAACAGAAATGGATATCAAAGCAAAGTTCTAAATAAAGAGAATAATATTTTTATTTAAGTATTTTTTATAAATGTTTTGATATAATATTTAAAAGACACTGAAAAAAAATTTCTTAAGACGTGAAACTGCTGGAGCTGTGAGTTATAAAGTACAAGTTCGATATTAAATTGAAAACTATGCATTATGCTATAAATCCTTCGTTAAAAAAATCTTGTTTTCTCTCTAAAAATTTTAGCCAAAAACTTTATTTCTGTTTCCTTACTAACAATATGGGTTATGGATGGGTTCATATGGATTGATGCGCATAATGTCTTAAAATTAATCACATTGTTTTTTTTTCCTGTGAATTATTCTCAATATTTCAAACATATTGGAAACCTTTAAACTATCATATCCAACAGAAATAGATAATATACAAATGTCTTTCAGAATATGTTGCCACAATTCTTACACATAAGTAACAAACTTGTAAAGTTTCATCAAACACATTTTAAAAAGCATTATCATATGCTGTTTATTCAATTATTGATTTAATGCTCATGGTCGTATTTAAAAAAAAAATCATTTGAATTTTTAAGTTTAAATAGAAAAATGCCAAAGGTAAACAAACTTCTTTTTCATATCCCTTATCATAATATCCCTTCAAAACAGTATGTCTTCACATGCTTTACGTTGCGAATATATAAAAAAAAAAGAAATCTTCTTTCATTTACATTTCAATAACACTCGGTATTTTTTTTCTAAAGCATTGTTAGAAAAATGCGAACACAATAGATTGAATATACGAACTAAGAATTCTTCCAAAAAGGGGGAGACAAACAAAGAAAAAAAAATCCTGAAAGTGACATTTAGATTTGAGCTTTCGAAACCATGAATAAGAAAACTTTCTCTTTTTGCTTTTCTTTTGCCTTAGATAAAAAAAAAGTAATAATAATACAGAGAAAATCGTTTAACATTAAACTGAGGGGACTGAAATACTTTATATATATATATATATAACAAAATTAAGATTATTTGAGTACACTTAATTTACATAGATAATGCATTGCATTATTTACATGGATTGCATGTATTTAATAAAAATCGATGAAACAAAGCATTCACAAGAACTTAATAAAATTCAATACAAAATTTTACAATTCCAAAATCTTTACAGACTTCCGTTTTCGTCTTCTATTTCTGATCAGCAGCTTTAAGAAGCTCCATCTTCATTTTAAGTGAAATAGCAGTTTGCTTTCCCCTTGAGCTCTTTGCGATAGTGCTCTAAAAATTCTTCTACATTAGGAAAAAAAAAAGACATGAGCCAAACTTACTGATTTTTACCCAAGCTGCGATGTACTCGTCGCCGAATTCCAGTGCCACCTGATGAGATGTTTATGTGTGGCGTTTGTAGGGGTAGAGGGTAAAAAAAGCTTAGATAAACAAAATTAGCTCGTGTCGCAGCTATTCCAAGGGTATTTCAAAGACAAGTTAGCCTCCTTTCTACGGAACATGTAAAACCACCTCTCTTTCATTTCACACCCTTCTTAAATATCGCCTGCGCGACTGGTGTTTTCCGTATTTTGTTCATTTCCAGAAGAGAAATCTTTTGTGTTAAGCGATTTTCGTACAGTGTTAAGAAAAATCCATGAAAATACATAGTTGTTTGTCGGGACCGATGTATTATTTCGTATAAATCGATATTTCGTCTTAAGCATTTTCGCGTTAACCGTTACAGTCACGTTATATATATATGTAATAACGAAAGGATTTGTTTTCGTTAAAAATTTGTTTTCTTTAGAAGAAGAAGACTTACTTACTTTTTAATGTTATTTTAAATATCATGGAATTGAAAATATTGAATGGAAAAATAATGGCAACATTTAAAATATTTTATTGAAAATTACTACTTCTGATAAAGTATATATTTCATGTTCTTATTTATGTAATGATACTGAAAGTTTTTTTTCTTTTCATTCCAAAATTCACGATCCCATACTTTAGTTGAGAAAGAAAAAGTATAAAAATTTCATGAATTAACTCTTAAGACTTCTTTCGTCGCTAAAACATAATCGGAAGTGTTTTATTGTCACTGAGGATTTACAAGATCTATTGAGAACGCTTTAATTTGCATCGTAAAAACCACATTACAATTTAAGCATTACTGTTGCTTATGTTTAAATCACTAATCATTAAATGCGTGGTTACTCTTCGGTGTCGAGAATAAAGTGATTTTCACATTTCCTTGGTTGATGGACATACTTGGCATGGATATGTGCCAAGAGTGTTGTAATCAGAGTTGTACCTTGACGTTCATAGAATTTTTTATTCCATTTCACGATTAGAGGTCTTTAAGAAGAAAACGACACAACCAGTAATTATTTTCAACAAGTGTTCTATGGTACAGAGTAAATAAAAGAGGTAATTCTTTGTTGGTCTTCTACGAGGCAATCTTAAGTATTTATTACGACCATTAAAACGTTCTTTACATTCCCAAATAAACTTCCTGTGACTTAACAGGGTCTTTAGTTAAAGCCCTATTTTTTAACAGATGGAGTTATGCTGACATTTGCATTAAGCATAGTAATAAAATAAAAAAATTTTAATTACTCTAAAATAAGTAATATATATATATATATATATATATATATATATATATATATATATAGCAGTAAATAATTCAAAAGAAGACTAATAAATCCCAAGCATCCTAAGATCAGACCGGAAGAACCAAGAACATGGAACCATGACAAACCAAAAAAATGTATCTAGCGGGGAAAACTATTATGATTTCTCAAGCTGTCACTGGTTTAGGACAGTGAAACAGGATTAAACATTGTTTTTTGAGATCTCAACCTTCTCCTGCAGCAGAAATTGTTTCTACATATAGTTCCCGTATAAACTAAGGCAAAAGCCTAAAACCCACGTGGGTGAATATAACAGCAATAGAATAGAAATTGCAATATTAAATTACCATAGGAATCCGGAAGAAATAGACAAATATAAATATGTATAAACAAAATATTTGCAAGAGAGGTTAATAATGAATATAACCATAATTAACAATAATGTAAATGAGCAAAGAAACTCTAATCTTACCCGATGTATACAGATTCCACAATGAACTGACTCACTGCATCAAAAAAACACAGCAATACTAAGAATAAAGGCGCCATCTATGTATATTTATAGTAACTAAACTTAATATAAGCATATATCAAGAATATTATATACTATAGACTAAATATATTAAGAAATATAACAATAAAATTATATACTATAAAATAAATAGAAATGAATACTTAAAATAAAAATAATTAAATAGCTATAACTTTGATGACATATATTTATAAATAAAATTAGCTGGATAGTTATAGTCTAGGCAACTTTGAAAGAATTTTTTATAATTATTAATTCTCAATACTTCTTCAGATACTAAATCATTATTTCTTTTTATATAATTTAGAATGATATTTCTAAAAATTGAAATGTGAAGGGTACTATTCCAATATGGCATTTTTATAACATTAAAATCAAAAGAGTCTCTTTTATCAAAATATTACTTTTTAGCATATTATTTTCAACTTTAATTCTAGATCAAGGAAATTTGCTGACTCTATATTGCAATTGGTTTTAATAGTTTCAGGTAGGTTGGATAATAATCAAATATAGGAGTAAAGTCAACTTTATTACTGAAAATAATTAGATCATCGATGTATCTAAAAAAGTAACAGAGTCTGTATCAATTTTCATTCTCGTAATAGTGTAAATAGATATTAGCCAGACTATTACTAGCTGGCCACCCTGTGGCAGACCTTTAATTTGTTGATAGTATGAGTCATTATGAAATATGTAATTTTCTTTCAAAACAAATTGTATAATAATATTATATTTATCATAGTTATCAATTTATTTAATGAATATTAGTATAAACATTTCTAAGTACTTTAATCATATCCTCTATATCAATAGAGTTGAATAAGTCTTCAAAATCAAAGCTATGCAAAGATTAACACTTTACCTTGCATATACTCAACAATATCTTTACTATTCTTTACAATAATGGAGTTTGAGATATTGTCTAGAGTGTGTTGTATAACTTTTTGCAACACCTTGCCTGGTTGTGTAATATAGGTATTAAAACCATTAGTAATAGTTCTGAATTTAATTGGACACTTATGAAATTTTGGTGTAAGAAAAATATAAGGAAATTTGATATTCTTTGTAATAAATCTAGTTTTTTATAAAAAGCTGAAATACGGTTACTGATTTCTCTATTGCTGCTATTAGATTTAATAAACGCATTATTGTTTTGAAACTGTTTGTTAAGTATAAAGTTATAAAACCATTTGCAAATGATTGCATAGTTGCCCTGAACTTTATCTACATATACAATAATGAAATCTTTTTGAAGATTTGAAATTTGTTGTTTATATCTTTATAAGAAATATTTTATCAGTTTTATAGTTAAGATTAAGTAACTCACTCAAAACTTTGCATTTAAACTCATTGAATGCTTCGAAAGGAAAGTTGTATTTAATTGCTATTTTTGTAATGAAGTTATTAATATCTTTAGAAATTTGTGCTTTAATAGCTTTATTATTATTAGAACGCATAATTCTAAAGCCAGTACCCTTAACCATTAATTCTCTGAGAGTTTTATCTTTAATAATATTTAAATTACAGAAATGACATGTTTATGATAATCATCTATGAAATCTTCATAATTATGACAATTACATACAATATTATTATGTTGCAAATTAATAGAATTGTAGTTAAAGATGGATCTACCAATTTTCTTATATATTTAAATGCCTTTTTAATGTTAATGTTTTTACTGGGAAAAATTGAATATACTTCTCAAACACTTTAGTAAAGTTTACATGATTATAGGATTTATTCATGAAAAGGATGTTACAGTATTCAGTTGTAGAATTTAAAACATTATCATGTATTGATATATTAAACTTACTGATTAAGAAATTACAAAAATCTTTCATAACATGCAAGGCTTGACATTCTATAAAGTTATCGTAACTAAGTATATAATTAAAAAGTTTGATTTCTTTTTTATTCAAACCAAACATGAAATTTTTTATTTGATTAATGTTATAAACAGTTTCAAAATTACTACAGAATTCATTAATGAAATACATGGCATAATAAAATTGATAATACAAAATAATATCACTAACAAAGCTAGAAGATTTAAACCTGATTTCAAGAAACACACTTTAAAAGTGATGGAAGAGTCTATTATAGAAGAATTAACTAAGCGAATGTATAACATGGAACAGAATTAGAACTTTAAAATTTAAGAAGCCAAAAGAGTCAATAGACTAAACTGAAGATCTGTTATGATTTCTAAAGCTGTTGCTGAATTAGGACCAGCAAATTAGGGTTAAATATATTTTATGGATCCACCTTCCCCTGTTCAGCAGAAATTTTATACATAACAGGAAACATACTAATATTGAAAAGTTAGGCTAAAACCAACCACGTGTAATTTGCATCCAAAAGAAAAATAAAATAAAAATAATAGAAAATATGAAAGGAAATGAATCCTAACAAAATACAAATAAAAATAATTTTGAAAAGGAATAATGAAGCAAAAACTTACATGAAAAAATGCAAATAACCGGATAGCGGGAAAGAAAAAATGCAAATAACCGGAGAGCGGGAAAATCTGTACGTACGAGAACAATACGCTAAATGATCGTTAAAAATGACGTGTTAAGTTGGTAAAACCAGATGCAAAAATTAGTGGCGCACCTGGATAGTTTTTTGTAGTTAAACAAAGCAAACAAAAACAAATTGAAAATAATAAAAAACAGAAGGAGAAAAAAACAAAGAATAATACTTAAACTTTGAAAAAGAGAATTAGAGAGATAATTTAGAAATATATTTAAAAATGAAGTTACTAGGATAGTTGTATTCCAAGCAATTATTGCGGAATAGCTTAAAATTATTTTGCTTAACATCATTATCTGTGACTAAATCGTTATTTCTTTTTATAAAATTTAAGATGATATTTCTAAAAATAGATAGATGTAGGTTACTTTTCCAAAAAGGCATTTTAATAATGTTAAAATCAAAAGTGTCTCTTTTATCAAAAATATTACTAATTAGTATATTATTCTTAACTATTAATTGTAGGTCTAAAAAGTTTGCAGAGTCATTATTATAATTGGTTTTTAATAATTTCAGATATTGGGGATAATATTTAAAACTAGGAACAAAATTTACTATATTACTAAAGATGATTAAGTCATCTATGTATCTAAAAAGTAACAAGAATCGAAACTAATGTTATCATATTCATAAAAGTGCAGATAAATATTGGCTAAACAGTTACTCGCAGGTCCTCCTTGTGGAAGACCTTTAATTTGCTGATAATAAGAGTTATTGTGAAAAATATAATTTTCATATAGTACTAGATGAATAATTGAAAGATATTTATCATATTTAATTAGTTTATTCAAAGAATATTTGTTATAGGCTATTTTGAGAATTTTAACCCTATCCCCAATATCTATGGAATTAAATAAATCTTCAAAGTCATAGATGTGAATAGATTGCATTTTGACTCGCTAGGTTCTTATTTGTATTTCATTAGATTTGATCTTAATTTTTTTTTCCTGTTATGTTCTATATTTTACATAAATTTCTTCCATATATATACATATATATATATAAATATATATATATATATATATTTTATATATATATATATATATAACCCCCGCTGTTAGTTAACATACTGAAACTATTTAGTTCTTTTATGAAAAACATCTGAATTTCGATTCTTTACTGAACATGAATGCACCCTAAAGACCACTCTTCGACTACACGAATCGTTTTATGTTCCTTCTCACATTTTTCATTTCGTTAAAACCGACATCATAAATCGAAAAAGAAAGAAAAAGATATGCTTGTTCTTCACACAAATACTTAATTCGATGATAGTAGGGGTGATAATAACTGCAACTCCCCCATCATCTGAGCTCAAGAAGCTATTTGACTAGTACGCCCTCCGAGGGAAAAAAACTTGTCCTCGACCCTTTGAGCCTCCCAAATGAATCACTAGGCAAGTAAAGGACAAAGGGCCCTTTCTGAAAGAAACATCAACAAGATGTGACAGCTTCTGGGCAACCAGAAGAGGACGCGCCATTCCAAGACATCATTCCTTATTTTCTCTCCCCTCTACCCCCTCACTTTTTTTATTATTATTCCATTATCAGAAGCAGCCCTTGTGTTCCTCAACTCACCCGCAACGACAACCCCTCCTCAGAGGGGTGGGTGCAGGAAGCCAAGAAACCGTCTACAAGACCAAAACCATTCCTTCCCACTCCCTTTAGTTTTTTTCCATGCCCTGACCTCGGACTCACATTAATAAGTCCCTCTCCAAAAGAAGCCCCCCCCTTCTTTTCATCTTTTACAAGGGCTTCCCTCCATCCATTCATCCCTCGTGTTCCATCAAAAAGGAACAAAAAGCAAGGGGAGAATGTTATGTAAAAATCGAGGGGTGAAATACCCTCATGTTCAACGGAACCACGATTAAATCCTGCCTTTTTATTTGTCTGAAGGATCTAATCTGTGCCTCCTATTTACAAGAAGGGCGAGAGTACCTTGCGTCTGTGTGTGAACTGGCCATAGGTCAAAGTAGAATTTAATGTGGAAGTTTAACCCCGCGATATTTGAACTATTAATCAACAGTAAATAGAATCCAGCCACTGTGCAATTGGTAGAGGTATTATGTAAAAGATTGAATGCTACCGTTTTGAGGGATTATTCATCGTAATCAATTGATGCGAGGGCGTTATCCGATACGGGATGAAATTACAGTCAAAATTCCATACAACGAACTTCTATTTAGTGAACTTTTTTCTAGTACCAAAAACATTTTATTATTTTCTTCATAAGATAACCTCTAAATAACGAAGTGCATTATTTGTTGAACGAACTTTTTCTCTTGAGATTCGATTTTTTTTCCTCCCTGTTTTTAAAATATTTCAGGGCATTTTTCAATTTCTTCTATTTTTTAATACATTTTATAGTGATCAATGGCCTTGGACTGGTTTTACCAGGTGCCAAGCTCACCTAGAGCAATGAAATTACCGTGATTTTTCAAACAAAAAGTACGCATGTATCAGTAATTATATGTTAGTACGCATGTGTGTGTAGTAGAGCAAGCTTAAAATCAGTGGCTATAAAATAATGTGTGTTTAAAATTTCTTGTAGTTATATAGATTTGAAAATGTCGTTAGAAAGTTCATACACTTTAATGTAAAATTATTTTTTAAAGATGAAAATACAGAAAAGTAAAGATTTTTTCTTCTTTTTTCCCCCTGCAGATATATTTTGATGGGTAAGAAATGTAAAATAAATGTATATTTTAATTTTCAAAACCCGTGGGAGAGAAAATATTTACTTTTTTAAATAATATATAGTGTTCATGGATTTAAAATTGTTTTATGACGTCTCTAAAGTATGTTAAAAGATGAATTTCTTTTTAATGATCTTTTTTTCCCCAGAAGTTAGTGACTTTATTGAATAGGTCAGACTGTGAGGGTATAAACCGATATACAGAAGAAAATTACGGAACGGAATATAATTCCTTTCTTCAAAGAGAACTCTTATCTTCTGTAAGTAAAGTTATTAAAGAACTGAAGTGTTTACATTCGAATAGACAAATTTTTAAACTTGAACCACCGTTTCTGAACTATTAGACCAGAATTTGAGAAGAATGCCCCTATTTGATTAAAAAAAAAAACTTTTGCGTGCCACTTCCAACTTTTCCAATAACCTATAAAAAAATATGAAGAAAAATGTTTCTTAAAGATTTATAAGAGATTTTTATGCAAATAGACCATTTTCTTAATGTAATTCTAATAAAAGTTGAAAATTAAAAATAAATCATAAGTAAAACAAAAGTACAAACTTATAGGTTTCATTTTTATTATATTTTTTACAGATTCAAATCAGGTTAGGTATAAAATAAAAATATTAAAACATTTTATTCTAAACAATCATTTAACAGACAGTACTGGCTTAATGTGGCCTTTTGAAGGTGTAGTTTACTTACCAAGTCATCTGTATTAAAATTGACAACTAGAGTAAAAAAAAATACAATCTTTTTCCTGTAATCTTAAGTTAATTTAACTAATTAAGTTACAAATTTAAGTAACTAAGTATTTAAGTTAAGTAACTAATATTGGTAAGGAAAGCAAAATCCTACTCAGCCAATTTTCATTCTCGAGCTACAGTCATTCATTGGGCACTTCATTGTTTTCTTCCAGATGTTTTAAAACACGCTCTTCAAATTCCAAAACCTCGCAAGTGCACCTCCTTTGGAAAGCCAGGGCACACAACAATAAAGGAGTATTCTAAACACGATAATCTTTTCTATAGTATTTCAATTAAATAAGTGTACTTAAATGAGGTGGGGTTTTTTTTTTTGTCTGAGTCAACTGCGTTTCAATAAAATTGTTAAAAAATTGTTATTTATTTAGTATCTTTTCAGATTTTTAAATTATTCAATAAGTCTTCGTGTGCTACTGTTACCACTCCACGGTGCTACACTGTGCCCGGGTTGGCCGCCCTGTATTAGACCTACAGACTTGAAATTTGGTAGGTATGTTTCTTTCATGGTATAGAAATCCACTAAGAACGGATCTTGCGAAAATCAACTCCCAAAGGGTTAAAGGGTATTAAGTATTAACACATTTCCGTTTTTCAACTATTAGACCTACAGCCTTAAAACTTGGTAGACATGCTCCTTTCATGGGGTAAAGATTCCTCTGAAAAAGAAGTTTTTGACAACGGATTTTACGGAAATCGTTCTTATGGAGGGAACGGAGAGTTACTGGGGCTAATATATATAAAAAAGAATTCTCATTTTTTTTAACTACTAGACCTACATTAATGAAATTTGATATGCATCTTTCTTTGGTTGAGTTAAAATCCACAAAGAACGGGTCTTATGGAAATAGACTCACAAGGGAGGGAGAGAAGGGGTATTTATTGATAAAAAAAAGTGTTTTTGTGTCATTAGACTTGAATTCGAAAATCGGTAAAAATGGGTTTTTTAATAGATCCGTCAAAAATAAAAATGCACTGGGAGGAGCGGGACCTTAAAAAAAGTTCTACTTCAATTTTAAAAATGTAAGTCCTTTATTTTTAAAACCAGGAGGTGAAGGTAGCGAACATGTTTTTCAACACAATTGTAGGCTAAAAACTAGGACTTAAATATCAATTATTTATACAGATGAGAGACGGGTAATATGAAATACGGAGGTTTTAGCTCTTTTTGTAGATACTAATGTACGACTCGCGACAGAACAAAGCGTGTTTTGTGGTTTTCATAAAATTTTACAAGTAAGTTTCTAAACATTCTAACTTACTTGTACATATGTAACTTGAACATTTAAGCTAAGCATAACAAATAACATAAACTAAGCATAAAACTAAAAGAATTGTAGTTTGTAATACTGTGGCCGTATTTTAGCTGACCACACGTTTTGTTCTTCAGGTAAAAGGTTCATGGCGTGTCGAAAATGGCGTGTCGAGTATTATGGAATACCTAGTATTCCATAATTCCATACATTAGTAGAGAAAGATAATGTGTGCGATTTTTGTAAATAGACTCGAAATAGAAATGACTTTCGCGTATTCTTAAAAATATGGCTTTTATATTTAAAAATAACTATGACTTATGAAGTTTAGTTAAATTTAGTTTTACTGTGTTTAAACTACCTATTCCATATTACCAACTGTTCCATAAAAAAAACATCTATCTCTCTCTCTCCTCTCCTCCATTTATTACTTCTCTACAAAATATTTTTATAACAAAAAAAAAGTTTAATAAATATTATTCTTTTCAACCAGTGATAATTATTTACATTCCGAATACATGATGATTTTGGAGATTTTTTTATTAAAAATCAGGGAAGTTATTTTTAGAAATATAAATGACATTCCATAATACCCGCGACTCTCATATATACGTAAACAGTACATATTCATACATCATGAAATACCCAGCAAAGCAGATGGAGCTAGTTCTTTTAATACTGTTTTCCTTAAAACTCTTCACTTGTTCATTTAATTTTTTGTTGGAAAACTGCAGAACCTCTATGTCTACTGTTCAGATCTTACAATCAGCATATTTTTCCCATTCTAAAACGAATTTTTAACTGTGTGTAAAACAGCATGCGAAAAATCCTTCTTGTTGAGGAAATAATCCGAAAAGTTCACACTGCGAAACTGGTTTAAAGGGCACATGAATTTTTGAAAAATGATCGATTTTGACATTTTTATATTTTTGAAAAGTTCAAACATTTCTGCTTAAAATGATACATGATATATGGAAATACAATAATTAGAAGTATTTTTATTTATTTTTTAGAAGGAAGCCACTTTCCTTGGCGCGTGATAGGTGCTCCTCGAAGAAAAGCAAAAGAACGCAAAAGCTGAATTTAACGAAAAGCATTATGATCATAAAAAACATATCCATAGGCCTTCTTTCCTCATGAATCAAACTAAGCCAATTTTTAGAGATTTAGTTGACCCTAGGTTATTAAAAAATGTCTACATGGAAAGATTCAAAACCCCAATGAGTCAGTTAATAATACCATATGGTCCGTCATTCCAAAATCTACGTTTGTGGAGTTAAAAACTCTAAAATTAGGGGTAAATATGGCAATTGCACAATTCAATATGGGCCATGTAGCCAAATTAATCATTTTAAAACATTGTGGTATTGAACCAGGTTTTAATTGTGTGTCATACTTTAAAAAATTAGATGCACGTAGGATTCATGTACCCCAACGAAAGCATTGTCAGATACAAAAAAAGGCTAGATTGCTAAAAATAATGAAAAGAAAAAAATTAGAAGAGTCTTTTGTAGAAGCAGAGGGCAAATAAAATGTTTCATATGCTTCTGGAAAGTATTAAAAAAGGTAAATCGTCAAAAATTACAAATTTTTACATTAAAGCCTGTTTTCTCAAAATGCAATATTTTCCCCTTTATGTACCTTTTTCTCAGAAACTAATTAATGTAGGGTTCTCAAATTTTCAGTAAGTATATTTTCAACATGTTTACACATTTTAATGGAGGAAATAAGATATATCTAGCAAACTGTTTTAGATAACGTCTTTTTAAGCTAAATTGTAGGGGGGGGGAATAGGACATTTTTAAAAAATTCATAATTATTTTAATTTTTAGTAAAAAGACAAAACCCTCCATTAAAGTCTTATTGATAGTACATATAACCTATTGTAAGACTTTCATCTATGAGAAGAAAGTAGTTTCAGAGAAAAAGGTACATAAACTTACGCAATTTTAACATGGGCTCCTATGGAAGTGCCGGACCCCCTTAATGTTTTTTTTTACCAGAATGATATTCTAAACTTTGTCTGTCCACAAGATACACCAGTCGTGATTTTCCTTGAATAAATAATATTCAGATCGAATGAAGAAAAAGTAACAAATCGAAATGCGAATAACATTTCGGAACTTAGCCAGTTATAGGGATCATGGGTTGGCGACTGCTTTTCCGAATTGTCGCCAAAGCGAACATTGGCGATTTCATACGATATGATATATTCAATGCAAACACATTCATAAAAATTAAACTATAATGGGACTTCATGAAAACTTTACTTCTAAACATTGGCAATTAAAACAAGGTTTGGTATATTTTCTGCGTGTTGTGTTCTTGCCTTGGTTGGATCCTAGTAGAACTCACTGATTTGGCAACGAAAATTTAGTGACAATTTTTGTAACAGTTAATAGTATAACGAAACTAAAGAATATTAAAATTAACGGTATTAACATATTATTTAGTCAACTAATTTCGTCAGATTAAAAGACATCGCCAAATTTTGCGATAGGTAACAACGGGGAATACCGCTACTATGCATAATAATAGCGATGATAGCATTTGGTGACATTTTTTGAATTGGCGACTTTTTTTATTTGGTGATATAAGTTGACAGTATAAAACAGAAGTACTATAATAGTAATAGATTGACGATATTTGAATGTACCATTATCTATTCATAATTTTAATGAACAATATATGTCATGAAATTTAAAAATAGTGCCAATTGTTTACAATATTTGCAATAAGTATAAGCCAGAATTTGGCATGTTTTCTACGCGTTGTCATGTTTGGCTTCAATGGTTCCTATAACCGATAAGTACCATCAAATTCCACTGGAATTACGGACCATTGATTAAGGAGAAACCTGTGATAGTAAACACTGTATATCACTGTTGGAATATTCTTCATAAAATCTCTCAGGATATTTCTCAAAGATTTAAATTTGATCTTTTTTGGGATAAGCGTCTGGCAATCAGAATTCACATAAGTCAATTAAAATTATGAATATTAATATAAATACCGAAAAAGAAGCAAAAATGAATTCGCACTGGCCCATTGCTAATTTTACAAATGTAGTTCGAGATACTTACGTATTATTGCAACAGTCGCCAACATTCAAGATAGCTCGCCAAGTTGGCAACTCTGATTTCGCTTGTGTCATGCGCTGAATTGCCAAGCATGTGCTTCATTTCATATAATGTTGCCAATAGGTTGCGATGACACGTAAGTACCTAGTTTGAACAAAGGAAACTATGCCTGCTCATGTTCCAACACAATATTATCAATTTGCAAGAAATTTGGCGTCATTTTTGAAATGGAAACGTCTTTTGATTTGACGAAAATGGTCAATCGTATAATACGTAAGTATGTGTTCTTTGAGCAGCTGGTAAATGAGTTTTGAATGTTATTATCAAAAGCATAAATTAAATTCTACATTTCAATGTGATTTCAAATGCCAATGCGTGAAAATTCGGGTTACTTAGTAATTTTCGTAACCGCATTGGCGACATTATATGAATGGAAGCCCATGGTTGCTAATTCAGCGCATAAAACATATAGGAAATCAAGTTTGCCAATCATGAACGTTGGTATCGTTGCAATATTACGTAAGTACCTAATCTAGACTTTGCTACAAAAGATCAATAAAACAATTTATATATTGACAGCGGTTATATCTATAACTACAATGGAAATATTTTTCTAAAAATCTACAATAAAAAAGAAGGGTACTTACGTATTATCGCAACGGTATTGGTGGCATTATATAAAGCGAAGCACATTGTTGCCAATTCAGGCTTACGACACATGCGAAATCTAGTTGCCAACTCGGCGAGTTATCTTGAACGTTGGCATTATTGCGATAATACTCAAGTACCCATCAAAGCATTCATGATTATCCAACCTTGAGTATAGACATCACTGCGACCTGACCCAGTATTAAAAAGAAGTCATGTAAAACTAGCATAATGATTCAAAAAGGGTATTCCAAAACAGGGTACCTACGAACTATCGCAACAATGTCAACGTTCAAGATAACTCGCCAAATTGGCAACCCCGATTTCGCATGTGTCGTACGCGTTGAACTAGCAACTAGGTGATTCGTTTCATATGATGAAGTCAATACGATTGCGATTATACATAAGTATGTGAATGTACTTCAAGAATATTTAACCTGAGAAAAACTAATTTTTAGCATGCGCTATTTCATTAAGGTACTTATGTATTATCCTGAAGACCCATTTCGCCAAATCAAAAGACGCCGCCAATTAAAAGCATGTCACTAAGTATTGTCATCATCTACACTTGGCGTCATGTACAGGAAGATTTCTATTATTGGCTGCATATCGTGGCGTTTGATGACGTCTTTTGATTAGACGAAATTGATCGACGGTATAATACTTAAGTACCCATAGTAATATAATAAAATAAATCTTTTTAAAATTTTCCGATGCATATAATTCTGGTTTGAATGAACCTCATTCTTGGCGGCTAAGTTGTTTTTAGTGATAAATCTCAAAATTTCTTATTCTTTTATATTGGGTCAAAGTGACTATAATAATTCAATAAAATCTCGCCAAACGTGTGGGTAATCCAAATTTTTCACGTAGTTTTTTTTTTACAATAAATACAATATCCGAGTTATTTCTAATTAAATTGCTTAGTAGTTTTAAGCAAGCAGTAATTTAGTATCAGTAGGCTACATATTTTTCCAACCATATGCTTCGTTTTATATAATGTCGCCAAAACGGTTAAGATCATACGAAAGTACCCAGTAGTTTTAGAGTTTGCGTTAATTCGTAAGTATTTCCTCCAAACATCTGTTTTGTTCAGCAAACAAAGAATCATTGTAACAATCAAGAGTAAAGGAGGGGGGGGGGTCAAAGAAGAGCTAAAAGATACACTTGATTATCTCTTTTGGCCATCTAAGATGCAATCGATGTATGCAGGTTTAAATTAACACTTTTACAGAGTACCAATAAAACAATAATAAAAAAATTCTGGTAACAAATTTTGGAATGTAGCCCATTCATAATGAAGCCCGCATGCGCGAATTTTTATGTATATCAAACCATCAAATTGGTTGTCAATTACACTCATTTTGTCACGACTTCTCACCGACATATCTTCCCAATCAAATGCAAAAAAAAGTGAGGGTTGTTGCAACGAAAAAAAAGAAAAGAAAGGGAAAACTAAATATATACGCAGGTACATTCTCTTCACCACCCAGACCCTCGGGACTTAAACAAAAAAAATAATCATACTAATTTTTTAAAAAAAAAAAATCACATTTTCTAGCATAATCTTCCTTACGTCACCGCATAATTACGAAGAGGATAAATAACAATAACTAAAAATAAAACAGAACGCGAAAAATTCTCTTTTGTGTGTTCCTCCCTTCCTAAAAAAATCTCCAAAACCAGAGCTTCTGGAAACCGATTCCCATCTTGGATTTTACTCACAACTTCACAAAAGGAAGGCCGTCTCCGCCCCTGGAAAGGTCCCCTGGGGCTCCCCGGGGTGCCCGGCGACAAAAGAGGACTGTCAACGCCAGAAGATGCCCCCCTCCCAGCATTCTTCGTTGCTCGAAGCCCACACGAGGAATATGTATATGTGCCTAAGATTCTTACTAAAAAAAAACTTCTGCTCTTGTGTGTGTAGATGTAGGGACTTAAGCGAGAGAGACAGAGAAAATTGCCTTTATTTTTATGTTTTGTTGGTGACAAAAATATCTGAAATGTGAAAGTTGTTTGTTTATTATTTTTTTTACCTTCACGTCCCATTTTGTTTTTGTTTTTTCAAGACGTCTGGTGTTCATGCCTTTTGTTTTAGTTTGAGGGGAAAAAAGAGATTATTTTTCTTAAGGTGTGTTTAAACAGGAATTCCGTTCATTCGATTTGTTTTTTTACTTTATTTCAAATTTTCAGGGCTTTAAACCGTATTTTTTTTCGTTCCAGTTCAACTAAAAAGATATATATATATATAAACATCCGTAGAGGATCGCATGTTGAGATGCGAAAAATATAACTCAGACTTATATTTTTCTTAAAAAATCATCTATACTCTTCTAATTCATACATTAGATTTACCTTCTACAAGTAGTTTCATGCGAAAATGAAACAGAAAAGTAATACTGGACATCAAAACAGGAAATCAATAAGCAATGTACTCGTAATGATAACAATTATATGATTGTCATTAAATTAGAAAATATTGATTATATATATATATAATTGGTTACAGTAACAAAATGACTGAAAATATATCGAACTGATATTTTTTTCAGTTCGGTTCCGGTTTTCGTTTTGACTAAAATAACGGTTTTTCCGGTTTTCGGTTCAGTTCCAGTTCGAAGCCCTGAAAATTTACTCTGGTGCCAGGAAAGTTTTTTTTTTTGATTGATTGATCAATTAATACCAGAAATATCCCCACTAAAAGGGACTTTTCAGTCCATCTTTCCTATTGTTATTCAGTCCACCTGAAAACTTTCCATTAGAAGTAGATAACCTTTGTTGCAGGTGCAATAGATCTCTATGAGAAATGTAAACTTGTATAACAAAGATGTGGAATTTACATTATCAATGACAGCATTTATCAGAGGCATTCACCACTGGAGTTGGTAGTCCTGAAGGGACCTCGTACCAAAATTCATCGGGGGCCCTTTTTGGCAAAATAAATATGATTACTTAAATAAAACACTTGAAAGTATCACAATAAGTATACAAATACAAATTTAAAAATTTTTTACTTAAGAACTAGCCTATTTGCTTAATAGGTACTTTTCTCTCTCTCTTGTTTTTTTTTTCTTTCGCAAACGCATTTAAAATAAAATCCATAGTAGAAGAGGACATAATACATAACAGATTACATAACAGATTACATAAATAAAACACTTGAAAGTATCACAATAAGTATACAAATACAAATTTAAAAATTTTTTACTTAAGAACTAGCCTATTTGCTTAATAGGTACTTTTCTCTCTTTTTTTTTTTTTTTCTTTCGCAAACGCATTTAAAATAAAATCCATAGTAGAAGAGGATTTCAATTTCTCAAGTTTATATACTTCTATTGGCAGTATTACGAAGTCCGATTACCGACATTCTCCTATGAAAACATAAGATCATTTTTAATAATTTTTCAGCTTAGATAAACTTTTTTCAACTGTTGCAGTTGAGACCGGAAAGGTCAAGAATATCAGTCTTGTTGTTATAACATCCGGAAAACTGGAAAAATATAAACCAAAACAATTACATAAATTTTAAAAAGTTTATCTGATTATATATAAAAATAAGTTTAAACCAGAATATATTTCTGAAGGCAATTCAGCTTCTCAAAACGTTATTATAGGGTGGGAATCTTTATTGCATTTCATAACAGCTGGTATGTGATATGTTTTTAAATAAAAAAAGAAATTTCTACTAATCTTGGAATTTTCAAAAGCGTTATGTACAAGAATATATGAGTAATTTAATATTATTTTAAATATAATTAATTTAATTTCCTATGTTGAGGCAATATGAGGTTCCTCTTATTTTAATTGTTTCCTGAAACCATAAATTTAAGATTCTTGATGAAAGTATGCAATTTTTGAACCACATGTTCTGGGTTTCCTATTCCATGACTGAAAAGAACACGGAACATATATATATGTATATATATATATATGTATATATATATATATATATATATATATATATATATATATATATATATATATATAACTCCCTTTATACTATACAAATATAATATTTATTTTGCGTGGCTTTACGCAGTATATTTTCTATTGCCAGTGTCAGATTTCAACAAAAAAAGACGTTCTCTAAAGTTGTCAAGCCATTTTGTCATATGTTTTGAATTTCGTAGGGTTAAGAATTCAACCGATATTCTTGTAAATTTTTATACAGGAATAAACTTGGTAGTAATGCCTAGAAAGCTACCCGTAATGTAAACCAGGCATTTAGGAAAGAAGACTTAGAAGAGTGCAGCTTTAGTTTGAAAAATTTTGGTCTAGGAATTTTTCCCTATAAAATGAACCACGTGAAATGAACTGTGAAAAATGATGCTCAGAGAGCACTGGTATAAGCGATTCCAGCTGTATTTATTATATTGCAGATACATTAGTGTTTTTTCAAAATTTCAATATTTCCCACCCAATTTTCAGTTATAATTTTCATGCCCCCCCCCCCTCATACAATAACAATGCAATGAAATCAGTGATAATGTATTTAAACACTAAAGCTGCAATACGATATCAATTATAAACCGTACAAACAATCGATATAAGTATTTAATTTTGCATGTGTTACTTTTAAGTAATGATATTTTAAGTTACTTTTAAGAAATGGGATAAAAATAAAGCAAAGTTTTTTTTTCAAAAAAAGGTTTAATATCAGAAATCGACACTCGTTCTTTTTCTATATTTATATATTATCTGATTCTAAATTTTAAATTAGAACAGATAAAGTATAAACATTGAAAAAGAGCTTAGAGTGTCAATTTCTAATATTGAAACCTTTCCTTAAAAAACTTTGCCCTGCAGGAGGTCTTGGTAGTCACCAGTAATTATTAAACTTGTTCATAATTTAGTATTTTTAAGCTATCACAATTAATACAAATACTGATTAATTTATTTGTATATTATATTAGTGTAAATGTGTATTTTATTTTTTATTGTATCAGAAAATTTGTTTTGCTACCTTCAAATAAGTTGTAACTTTTTTAAAATTATTTTTTACTATCGAATTTTAACATGACCCCCCCCCCCCCCGTTTCAGAATCAGTGCGGTATATAGATGAAATTCAGAAAAAAATTGAAAACTATACGCCTATATCTCACTTGTTCTTCGTCATGACCCAATATTTCTTCGCTAAAACGCTTGACCGCAAACACCGTACGAAATAATTGCGAAATCAAAGGAATAAAAATATGAAATTTTGTAACATCCAGCTTATTCACAGGATCTTTCGACAACCACACGACTTAAGTTTTTTTAAAACAATTAGAACAGTTTTTACGCCCTATATAGTATTAAAATGAAGACAGTAGGGTTTGCAGGGCCCGGGATTTAACTTTTGTCTATCTTAAAAATCTTTTTCTCATCAAAATTTTCTAAGAATTTGATTCTCAGAAAATATATATATATATGTGTGTGTGTGAAATATGTACGTATAGTTTTTTTATGCAATTATTTTTTTCTTATTGATAAATATATTGAAAAAATAATCCAACGGAACAGTTTTAAACTCTGAGTACTAGACTACTATTGAGTACTAGATTTTAATATTCCGTTTACAATGGCCAAAATTCACAGACAAGCTGTGCTAGGTCAAAATCACAGGATGCACTTGCACACGTGCAGCGCGTTGCCGTGGAAACCTCTTATATTTACGTTGTGGATATCTGGTGTTTTAACTTTATCACTGTATACATAAATATTTTTGATTATTCTAGTATACCTAGTAAGTAGAAAATAAACTTTTTGATTTTTCTTTTGCATAACTTTTGTTTTTATTCCAGTTTATTTGTGTTAAGTGAGCATAGCCTCTTATAGTTGTTGCTTGTCGTGTTTGTCTGTGTACTTATTTTGTAGTTTTTAGTTATTGTTAGTTAACATATTAATTAGTAGTACACTTATTCTTAATAAGTATACTTTAGCATAGTTATTACTATTATTTCTTAACAATTTCTGTGGTGAATTATAAATTATTTTCTGTTCTAATAAAATACTTTTTTTAAAACTCTCTGTTGGGACTCTACAATCATTTACTTACTAATGCCCTGATTTAATTCATTTTTTAAATACAAAGTAAAAGATTTTTAATAATATTGATATTGTTATTTATCATGAAATCAGAAGTTGGTTCCAAAGTATTTTTTTCATAAATATAGGTCAATCCTATTCCCAGGATTGAAAATGTAACCAGGGATTGCAAACCCTAAAAGACAATCTAAGAAATTAAATATTAGAGTTTATTGATTCTAAAGATCAGAATGTAAATGGAATATATTTTTATTATCTAACTGACTAGCCGGTTGGGTGGCGAGGCTAGTTTGTCGCTGGCCTTCTATACCTAAGGTTGCGGGTTCGACCCCGGCCCAAGTCGGTGGATTTTATTGATGCAGAAAATCGACAGTGGGCATGATGTATGATTATACGGCATGTGAAAGATCCTTAGAGTGTCTGTTTGGCTCGGATGCTCTCGGCAAATTTAAATCCTAGTACAAAGTTCGCATCGTCAAGAGCTCAGGTGCCTCCCTCTGAGGAACTGGGTGTCTAAATTGCTTGCTGTAATTGGAATCGCCTTTATGGTGCAGCGCTAAAAAATGGTACCAGCTCCTGGGGAATGTACTAGGTCTGCAAAGATTTAAAATACCAGTGCGCAGCTCCATTGAAGAGAAAAAAATATTTTCATTAAATAAACAGCTTTTGTAAAAAGAGATGCAGTTATATATATATATTCACTTAAAAATCGAACATTTCCATGCGCAGCAACCTTATATAAAAATTCACCCACAGATTCTTCTACGAGGTTCTCCAAATCTACTTTCGAACATTCTTCGCAGTTAAAAAAAAGAATTAAAAAAAGATATCTTCCATTCCCCCCTCCCTTTCCACTTAACCCCAAACATGCAATCTACCAGAATGTGGGAACAGCAGATCTAAAGAAAGAATATTCTGAAATCAACAACCTTACCTAGTTCCATCCACCGCCCCCTTAAAAAAAAGGTTTCTGCGTCCCAAGTATAAGACGATAAATCGGATGTTTCTGAGTCACCAAGAATGCCCCTCAATTGAGGGGGAGGGAGTGAATGCGCACCTGGGAAGTTTCTTGAGGTACACAGGTAAGGGGGAATATTCCTGCCCTGGCTTTATTATTGAAAGAATTTTTTTTTTAAATTCTTTTTTATAAGAATTTTCTTCGAGAGTTGTTCTGTGGAACGTGGCTTTTATTCACCCTCACCGAATTGTTAGGGATCAGATTCTGTTGCCATTTTGCATTGTGAAATTTTAATATGTACACCTGATTTTTAAGAAGGCAAATAAATGTCCAATAAGTACAATAAGCAGTTTTGTTACTCTATTTGTATTTACAATAAGTAGCTTTTGATTTCTGTATCAATGTATTCAAATTCTGTTTAATACTAAGCTACCAGAGAGATCAAAGGAGCGCTCTCTCTCTCTCTTTTGAGACTTCCCCAATCAAAAGATAAACTACAAGTTTTTCTTTTCCTTAAACTTACTCTGTACAGTTTTTGAAGTAATAACTTCTTCAGAAGCTTTTTGCTGAAGAATGAATTTAAATTAAGCGTCAGGTTTGGCTGCGTTACGCTCATTCGGATTTTCTCGGCTCCAGTCTGCAATCGTGCATGGGTTAGCGACGCACGTTTAGTTTTGAATTAACAACTTTTTAGGCACGTGATTTTTTTTAAAGTAAAAATTTCATCCACACTTTTTTCCCGTGAAGTTTTACTTTTTTTATTTAATTATTACTGTCATGCAGCGCACTTTTACTCAACTCCACCGAGTGAACGAGAGAAGAAGAGTGCACAGGTACAAATAATTTTTTTAAAAAGATTATTTTTTATGTAGGAGATTGGATATAAGAAGAAACAAAGATTTTTTGATTCAACAGAAATAGCATTTAAGCACAATAATGCGCCAAAAGAATTAAAATTCGAAATTTTAAATAAGTTAATTGGCGAGAAAGATACCAATATATTTTGATTCATAGTAGTGCTGACAACCAAGAGATTATACAAGAAAATAAAAGCATCAATTGTGAAAGAGTACGAACCTCTCCTTTTGTTTGTTTAGAGAATTTTAAGAAAAGCAAAGACTCTCAGGGAATAAGTTTTCCTTGCCTTATACAGTATACGGCATTATACACGTTATATAAACGGTACTTACGTATTATCTCAACGTTATTGGAGACATTATATGAAAAGAAGCACATGGCTGCCAATTCAGCGAGTACGATTCGTGGAAAATCTGGGTTGTCAACTTGGCGAGTTATCTCGAACGTTGGCATTGTTGCGATAGTACGTATGTATCATATAAGTATGTGTATATTATATAAATAATAATCTACATATGTAGTTTACATATAAATATTTTTAAATAATTAGAATAATTGACATTTAAATAATACAAACTCATACATAAATATTATAAGAATGCAGACTTATTTAAACATTGCCTTTTACTGAAAATAGATGAAAGGGCACCGATGAAATGGGTACGAAAAAGAGAACTACTTAAAATACATAAAATAAATAGATATTAATTTACAAAAAAAAGGGTGAGAATATTTTTTGAATAATAACAGTATTTATACGGCTTTATAATTTGTTTTAAGGAGTTTATAAAGTGAATTGAAAGATGGAATTTCAGTTTAACGAATTTTCAACATAACGAACTTTTTCTTGGGACTTAGCGACTTTGTTAAATAGAGATCTGACATACAAACTAGTTTTTAGGAAAGCTAAATTCCTTCAAGAAGAAATGCTTAATGTATTAAAATGCGACGATTTGTGTTCAACTGATAGAAATCAGAAAATAGTATTAAAACTGAAACATTTTTAAAAAAATTGTCGCAACAAAAAATATTCAATTCATTAGATTCTATTCATTAATGTTTGATTGAGCCGCAAACTAAGTTGCTGTACTCTCTCTGTCACAGTAATTTCACTCTATATAGAGTTCAATGATTCTCAAATTGTAAAATGCGTGCTCTTGAGTATCCCGTGGCTGAACAAAAATATATATTACATACATACCGTAGTAAACGTATGGATAACATTAATAACAGATTCTTTTTTAAGGATTTCCATCCAAGAAATGTGCTACTACACAACTCATTTGCTTTATAGAGAACTCACTTTTCCACCTTATTTGTATACCATAATTTAAATAATTTTGAAGCAATATATACATAACACATATTCTATTTAAAATTTCAGGGTTTTTTCAGAGTTCAGGGTATTTATAAGGTTTTTTTTAACGGTATTCATGTTGTAGCTTACTTCGCTTAATGTTAAAGAATAGGACCTGAATTTGGAATATATTTTCAAATATAAAAGAATTGAAGCATTAATTAAGTTTCGCTATCCTATAGAGAGCGTATTTCGTTTTATCTAAATTGATCCATTTTTTCCTGGTATAAAATATGGGTCGCCTATTTTCTCATATACCGTAATGGGGTAAATAAGACACCCCGTAACATTTTGAAAGGAAAAATTGCTCATTTATGGAATGTTTTTGCAATTTAAAAAAAAAATACATTATAATGAGAATTATAAATTACAAGCTTACAAATTTTCACGAAAATTGAGACATTTTTCTGTTTAAAAATGTGCTCTCCGTTCAATTCAAATCCTCATATTTGGCGAAAACATCTTTAATGTTACTTATGATGTAATGTTATTTATGTTACCTATAATATAATGTTACTTACGTTTTTTTTATGTTATTAATGTCATTTATGGTGTTACTTATTGTTATGATATGTTACTTATAATATAACATAGATACGGTTAATTGTGATATGTAAAGTTGCTTATGTTATGTTTTGATCTAATGTTGCTCACATGATGTAATGTAGATTTAAAATCTAGATGGTACTAATGATGTAATCTAGTCTTAATTTTGATGTTACTTATAATGTAATGTTGTGACTGATCTATACACGTCTATGACTAACCCCTTGGGGACTTTTCTGGGCAATAATTTTACCAACCAACTTTCACTGAAAGAAGAAAGCGTGATTATGCAAATTAAGTATATTATATAAATTCTGCATTGGTGAGTTTTTGATGGTTAGCTGATGAGTGGAGGATCGTGAAATAATTAAGTGCAAATCTGAGTTTATCAATTGAAGAAATCTAAGAGAGTATCACTCGACGGTGATTAAATCCGGATAAAAGATCGTCTTCAAGGCCTCAACTGGAGGACTCGGCTTCATAAAAGTGCAGGTATCGTGATCCTTGTTTAAAATAGAAGTTTAGCTTATTAGTGCGCGACGTAGTTTATATTGAGCTTGTATAAGTTATCGTGGAATCAGTTGAGGGTCCGTAATATTACCCCCACTCTAACGAGTCTCACCTTCGCGCTCTACAAACTGATCAAATTTCTTAATTGGATTATTATTTGTGCTTGCTTGATATTTTGTGACAATAAATAATTAGAGGGAATCATGTCTACTGATTATTCAGTTCTTCCCACACATCTAGCCGGGTCCGAGGGTAGACAAGGGGGATCAGAGGGAAGCAGGAACCGACAGCATTACAATGTAATTAATGTTACTTATGGTATAAGTAACATAAGCAATATTACAAATAAAATTAACTACATTACATCATCTAATATCACTTAAT